>APFE030952083.1:40982-92333 GCA_000404065.3 Pinus taeda | reverse complement strand
CGGTGTCATAATTTGTACCGTTGGATATTTTGTTAGACGATTAAATTAAGATCATCCGTTGATTTGAATACCATAACGATTGCATACAAACTACTTTCCCTGGGGATTCAAATGGTGCGTGCTTTGGATAAACGTGTTTATTTGCGGTGCGTGCTTTGGATAGCTAATCGGTTGCTCTCCCATAATCTTGATATGGCTACTGTCCACCTAGCACATGCAGTCAGAGGTTCAGCAGACCATTCAGGCACCTATGTCACAGGTGGACCTAACGATTGCTACGCACACTGGGCTCAGTTCAATTTCTTGTTTTATTTTAGGTTTCTAGCATGTATTGTTGCTTTGTGTTTCTTTTAGGCGAGTTTGTTAATATACCTGCAGCCTGAAGCGGCTTGCCTGGAACTTCAGTGGATATGGCTGCTGTCCACCTAGTACATGCAGTCAGAGCTTCAGCAGACCATTCAGGCACCTATGTCACAGGTGGACCTAACGATTGCTACGCTCACTGGGCTCAGTTCAATTTCTTGTTTTATTTTAGGTTTCTAGCATGTATTGTTGCTTTGTGTTTCCTTTAGGCCAGTTTGTTAGTATACCTGCATATCAGCAGTTAGATGTTTTTGGAACAATGAATGTAAGTATCTTTTGGATGGAATATGTGCACAGGAAGAACTAGAGGCAACACTTCTATTCCTACCTTACCTTTGGTAAATCTAGCTGCACGGTTTGGCCGCAGCCTTTTTAATATAAACCTTTAAATGTTACTATGAAAAACATGAGTTTTTGATTCTATTTTGGTGCTATTCATATATATGATAACCTGTTCTTCTTTGGCTTCATGGCAGGAATATTATGCAAATTACAGGCTTTCCATGGGAGACAGGAGCTTTTTGCATACATTGTTTAAGGAAACTAGAAAGGGAACAGTGAAGAATAAAGAGCTCAAAAGTGATTCATTCCAAAGATTGATTCCTTCTCTGGGAGTTAGCATTGTTCTTTCTGGGTTATTTTTTTCTGATACAGCAAATGCAACCACTCTGTCGGATATGCATAATTTGGTGGGAGGCATCCATGGACTGATGCTTGCAGAATTGGATCCGTCAACAACAAAGATTGCGATAAATATATTAGGTCCTATGTTTGCTTCATTTAATATTCTGTTCATAGTGAGGATAGTAATGTCCTGGTACCCTCAACTGCCTGTGGGAAAGTTTCCGTATGTAATAGCCTATGCTCCCACGGAGCCATTACTTAGTGCTACTCGTAAGGCTATGTAATAGCCTATGCTCCCACGGAGCCATTACTTAGTGCTACTCGTAAGGCGATTCCTCCTGTTGCTGGGGTTGATGTGTCTCCTGTTGTCTGGTTTGCTATTTTCAGTTTCCTGAATGAAATTCTGCTAGGTCCACAAGGGCTTCTTGTTCTTATTTCTCAGCAGCAACTTTAGTTACATCAGTTAAAACTAGATATCCACAAGTCCTACTTGAACATATTTTGTATTTGGACTGTAGGTCTCAGTTCCATCGATTGTCTAAAATCACAATACCAAATTTTTAAAGACCAATTGTTGGCTTGAAGGGAGTTAAAAATTGCAGTTAAATACCCCCGTGTTCATTCCTTGGGTTCAAACTTCAGGCAATATCACCTAGTTTCATGGCATGGATTTCCTAGGCCGTGCTATTAAAAAATTTTCAAAGAAGATTTTCTTTACATCGTCCTAAAGTTGATATGATATAGATTGATGCATGCCAGACATGCAGAGATACAAAAGAACCACGTTTTGGTAATTTTTTGGTATTGTGATTCTATAAAATAAATTCCCAAAGCAAGCAAAAATAGTTTCCCAAGCATACTTGCATAGGTAATTCCATTCCCGCAGGACGTAACAGTACTTGCATTCTGATGACCTGCTTTACGAAAGAAAGGCTTTGTCTATATATTATTTGCTTTGAGGTTTTTAGCTGGAATTTGGAATTTTTTTTGGGTGAAATTTTCAATTTTGTTGTTTAAGTGATTTTGATTGTACTAATTCACCCTCAAAAACTTTTATGATATTCTGATTCAGCACCCTCAAAAACCTTTATGACATTCTGATTCAGCACCCTCAAAAACCTTTATGACATTCTGATTGTAAAAATGTGGAGAGTTCAGAATTTAAACTTGTAATTCTAACCCATTTGCAATTCTAACCCATTTGCCGATGAAAACCCTCAAAAACATATAATAGATAAACTATGGCGAAAAGAAATTGTCATTTCCATACCCCGTACCCTCTATAATGTTGTCATCCTTCCTGTAGCCGTACCCACACCTGCACCCAGACATCCGTGCAACATAGACTCCAAGTAAACACCGCTAAACCAATTTCGAAGAGTTATTGTTCCAGATAAGAAATAGGAAAGACTGAAATGAATAAGATATTTACGCCGTAAGGCGTACCTCTGGGAAGAACTCCCCTCCAGTGCCACGCTGTACCTTCATGCGCCATTGAATTCGTTGTTAGACGATGGAATTAATATTCACCGTTTGATTCAAAGTGTTCGATTCATTAACCCTCCCGCGCATCGCATCTGGCATCTGGCAAGCATGCGCTGCACTCCGAATCCTCCTCATGCTTTCATTTTCTCCTCCTCATGCTTTTGTATCATTGATTCGAAGTGTTCGATTCATTATCCCTCCCGCGCATCGCATCTGGCATCTGGCCGTGGCATCGCATCTGGCATCTGGCAAGCATGCGCTGCACTCTGAATCCTCCTCATGCTTTCATTTTCTCCTCCTCATGCTTTTGTATCGTTTGATATCCTCCTTCATGCTTTCATTTTCTAGCGTAAGGAGCCTCAAGGCACTTGAGATATTGACTACTCGTTGTTCGCCGGTTCGATTCCCAAACGAAATGCAAACCCTCCGCCGCTGAATTTCCGAGGATTTCAGCAACAAATTATCATGCAGCCGCCCTGTCAAAGGTACAACTTTTTTACACCTCGTTTGAGATCCAGTTTTGGGGTTCTGTTCTTTTGTTGTTGGGCTGAAATTGGGTTTACTCAGTGTTAGGTTATTCAGTGGTGTGGGCATATTCTCGGTTTTGTTAATTGAGATGCGAATCCTATCTAATTTCTGTAGAAATTATAATTTTCTTTTTCCTGGTGGTTCACGGCGTCTGGCACATTGTCTGTGAATTTCAGGATTTTTGCAAATTTCATTATTATTTAAATTCAGGGTTTTGTTGTAACTGGGGTTCAATTTGGGCTGTAATTGATCTGGTGTTTATGTAAAATTGCAAGAGAGTAGGGTACAAGTCTAATCACTGCACCTGGAGGTGATAACAGTTTCTTCTGTCTCCATTTCAGGTACATTCATTCTTGTTGTTAGTACCTTGTCTGAGTATTCTATGCACAATTGCATTGAGTAGAGGTTATTTAGTTATTGGACATGAATTCCTGCACTTAATTACGCCGTAAGGCGTCTTTCTTTGAAACCAACACCCCTGGTTGCTACGGTGTGCAATTGTCCACCCTCGATTCTCGATGTTAGACGATAGACCTATGTTCTACCGTCAGATTAATATATTCAGACCGCTACTAACTCAGAAAGCTACTACGCGGCAAAGATTGATACCCTTTTTGTGGCTATCATCACCCGGGCCGCGTTCTTCGCACACAGATACGCCCCACTCACATTCACTGAAATGACCAAATCCTCGATAGTGACGTCTGCCATGGAAGAGAATAGCCCGCCCGGGATTCCCTGGTTGCTGAACACTATGTCGAGACGCCCGTGCTTCTCCTGCGCGAAGTCCAGCAGGGCGGAAACATGCTACTCATTTGAGACATTGCAGTGGAAAAAACTGGCGTTGGGAGCGATGTCTGCAATCACTACTTTCGCTCCATTATCCACTAACAACTTGGCACTCGCCTCTCCGATTCCGCTGGCGTCTCCTGCGATCACAACAACCCTTCCCTGCAACCTGCAAACTACCAGCGCATTGATTAGAATGAATGTTACGAGTTGTAAAAAAAGATGCCGTGGAATGGGATTGGCATTAAATTGGTTGGAATGTGTGTTTTTATCATAAATTGTTATTATTTTAATTAAGTGTTTTTTACGTGAAAGAATGTTATGAGTTGTAAATAAAATGTTTTATAAATATCAATTTTATATTTAACCAAATATATTTAATTTTTTGCTTTAATTTATATATTTTATTTTCAAAATTTTCACATACAGATACAATAACCACCTAACATATATACGTACTAGCTAGATTATATATCTAGCCTAGCTATATTGGAAAAAAAATAACAATTTTTTTTTTGTTGAGGGTATTTATGTCACCCTTTAACACCTTGTATCGTTTGATATCCTCCTTCATGCTTTCATTTCCCAAGGTTACTTATGTTGACAAAAAGTTATCTTTATTTAACAAAAAGTTAAATTTGTTATGTTTGAAGGTATTTATCTATCTCCAAAGCTCTTTCTTCCTTAAACAACATTTATCCTTCCGTATACTCATTCATGCGCTTGAATGGGATTGACATTAAATTGGTTGGGGTGTGTATTTTCTTTGTGTGTTTTATAATAGTTTTTCAGATTATCGATATAGCTCGGGTGCAAAATCCAAACAAAGAAATGTACCGAGGAATCTAACAAAAAGTTACCTTTGTTAGGTTTGAATGTGTTTATCTATCTCTAAAGCTCTTTCCCGCTTGAACAACTTGTATCCTTCCATATACTCCTTTATGCTTGCTTGAATGGGATTGGCATTAAATGGGTTGGGGTGTGTCTTTTTATGTGTTTTTATAATAGTTTTTGGTTGGGGTGTGTCTTTTTATGTGTTTTTATAATAGTTTTTCATATTATCGATACAGGTTGCAAGCAGGAACAAGCGCCCTGATCTTCCTATGCCGCGTGCAAAACCCACAGAAAGAAATGCACTGAGAAAGGCGTTTTTGATCAATGTCATCTAAATTTCTAAAAATTTCATTCTTCAAAATTATCCAGAAAAGTCATTCTTTTCTGACCAAAAAAGCCAATGTTTTTCTGACAAAACCTTCTTCACTCTTCCTCTTCCTACTTAGGATTGAACTGACCAATTACTGAATTAATCTGAAGCCACTAATCATATATATATGATAGTACTGATCCTTCATATTTAAGCCGTAAGGCATTTCCCTCTGAAACCAGTTCCCTTCAGTGCACGCTTGTCATCATTTTTTGTTGCTACTAATTTTTATCTTCAATGATTCTGTATATCTCACAATGCTTCTCGAATTTATGCCTTACGGCGTTTCCTTTGCAACATCTGGTGCAAATGCTAGTTATTATTAATTCATTATACAAGTTTTAAAGCGAGTATGTAATCCTTTTGATCTTCATATGATATCTATTACAATTCAACTTTTTACATTTTTATACGAAATTTAATTTCAATAAATAATTTAAAAATATATATTTTTTATTTTCATGAAAAATTTAATTTAAATAAATAATTTCAATAATGAGGTTATAATTTTACATAAATTATGTTTAATTTAAAAACTTTAAGTTGGATATTCAATTCATTAAAGGTAACATAAGTTTTGATAATATTAAATAAAGGTCAAGAAAGTTTTAAAACTTTCCATATTTAAGTTGGATATTCAATTTTTTTATAATATTAAATAAAGGTCCAGAAAGGATTAAATATTAGATATTAAAAAAATGTAATTATTAAGAAAAAAATAATAAAAGCCAAAGAAGAAGCCAAAATATTAAAAATTAAAACATTGAAATTAACAATTTAAATAAAATAGGTTTTTTTATGAAAATTTAATAATATAATAAAGAATAAAAATTAATAAAAAGGAGGCAAGAGTGGGAGTGGGAGGGGCATTGTTTAGTTTTGATGGAAAAATTGTGTCGCAGTATGCTTGGGACTTGGTCTCGCGATCAATAACCAAGCTGAGTATCTTGCTCTATGGAAGGGTTTGAAAATAGCTCTTGCAAAGAAAATATTAAAAGTAATAGTTTTTGGTGACTTGATGCTTGTTATTCAACAAATGATCAAGGCCAAGAATGTGCCAATTCTTACCACCCTCTTATTTTCCAAAGGACTATCATAACTGCCTCTTAGTTCGAGCAGTTGAAGTTTTTTCATGTGTATAGGCATTTAAATTCGATGGTTGATGCTTTGGCAAAAAACGGATCAGTATTGGGACAAGGCAAAATAGAGTTGGATCAAAGTTTTATTAATTTTGCCTCCATCTGTTAGTTATGATTGGAATTCCAAGACGTGTTAGCTTCATTATTAAATATGTCATCATGGTAAAATTGTTTGGAATAGGTGTGAGGTTATTTGCCTCTCGCTCAGCCCAACCTTTGGCTCGAATCTAGAGAATGAAGGGCACCCAGATCTGGCGGCCTTACGTTTCCTAGCCATGAATCCTCAAGGCTCCTTCCTGTTGTCTAATGTTCCTCAACATGTGGTGCGTCAATATAATTTTCCTCAGTACAGGGCAATCTAAGTATTTAATTTTTTTTTTTGGTGGGAATTGTTGTGGATCACATCGCCCATGGAGACTCATTCAATATGCAATGGGATGGAGTTAATTTTGTCACCTTGTTGTACCCATCAACCATCTATTCTTTGTCTTTTTGTCAATCCTAGTCAGGCTTTGGAATTTGTGCTTAAGTTGGCCTCATGGCAAGGTATCGACTTTGGTTATTGAAAGAAACAACTGGCCTTCAATATGTTGTTGATTCATGTTGGTTCTGATGCGAGGATATAATGTGTTTGTGTATTGGCTCGTTGGATGCAGTTGAACTCTACTGAAATGGTGAATCCTTCATCAATTCTGGAGAATGTCAATGCTAGTATGTTGCTTGACAAGTTATTTAATTCGGTTGAAACGTTGTTGGCAACAATGCAATAGTTGAAAGATATGGTAGAAAGACAAAGACAATCATTCTAGCTCTTCTCGGAAGCCAAGTTAGCCTTGCAACATAGCAGTCTGGAGCAATTTTTTAATGGTTTGCGCATGGAGTTTAATTCTCTCAGTGCTTAGGTCTCTGCTTTGGAGGACTTCAAGCCTGGTGGCGCTCAACTTGACTTGGGGGGCATCGGATCCAACATTGCTTCTGCAAAGGAAAAAGACTTGTCACTCACAGGGGTCTGGTACTTTTGGCCTTGGTCATTGTTGAAGGATGGGCTCATTGTTTAGATATGTTGTTTTTGTAGGTTTTTATACAATCTTGAAAATATATGTTTCTTTGTAAATATATTTTAGTACTTGAGACTTTTTGTCGAATTATCAATAGAAATATATTCAATGTAGGAAAGAAATGTAGTATTATTAGAGCTGGAAATCATATTTTGTAGACTGATGAATACATATTTTGTCAAAAATCGGAAAAATTTTGTAAAAATTTTCGCCATAATCCAATCTTTATTAATATAAAGCTTTTACCTTTTTAAAAAATAATAAAATAGAAAAGAGTAAAAAAAATCATTAATTAATATTAAAAGAATCAAATAAAGATAATAAATAAAATTATTAATTAAAGTTAAAGGTGAAAAATAAATAGTAAGGATAAAACCGCGGTAAAGATGGAATAATTTCAAAGAGAGCGGTAAAGATGGAATAATTTCAAAAAGTTTTGGAAGAAAAGATGCAAGGTAAAAAAATTAGCATCAAAGAGGATGAGAGAAATTATTATAAAAAATAAAAATTAAAATAGAGGAAAATTATATTAATAGTGGAATTGGATATTTTGAAATTAATAATTAAATATTATTAAAAAATAAATTAATTAAATATTATTAAATAAGGATAATTTTATAGTTAAATTTATAAAAAAAATTATATAATAGTGAATTAGATATTTTGAGTTAATAATTAAATATTATTAAAAAATAAAAGTAAATATTATTAAATAATAATATTCTTTTATTAAAATTTAAAGAAAAAGCTAATAAAAAAATATAAAATTCAAAGAAAAAAATAAGTAAAGATAGGATAAAAAAAAATTAAAAAATAATAAATAAATATTATTAAAAAATATTAAATAGAAATAATATTATTATTAAAATTAAAAAGAAAAATAAAGCACATAAATAAAAAGCAGATAAGGATGGAATAAAAACAAAAGCTTAGTATGAAAAAGAGAAATTCGAAAAAAATGGATACTAATGAATTACACAAATAATAAAACAATAAAAAGAAAGAAGAAAGAGGCTAGGGCCTTAAAGGAGGATTAAGAAAGAGCTTGAATAGGATGGAAATAAAGAGATATTCAAAGGGAATAAGAAGATTGAAGTTAAGAAGTTGAGTTTCATTATAGAGGTGAATAAAAAGGGAAGGAAACAAGAGTACTTGGTCAATGTAATGAATGATAAGTTTTTAAAATTTGTTGAATTTGTAGCTATTTGTTTTATTGAAGTTATTGCAATGTTTCTTAATTTCAAGATCTTTTACAAATGATAGAAGATTGAAGTTGAGAAGTTAAGTTTCACTATAAAGGTGAATAAAAAGGAAAGGAAACAAGAGTACTTGGTCAATGTAATGAATAACAAGTTTTTAGATTTCGTCAAATGTAATGAATAACAAGTTTTTAAGATTTGTTGAATTTGTGGTTATCTATTGTATTGAAGTTATTGCAATGTTTCTTAATTTCAAGATCTTTTACAAATGATCCAAGAATTGTAGGAGAGAGCTAAGACTATGATTTTTGTTTGATCGAAACACATGTTGTATTTAGAATTAAATTAGTGTATGACAATAACTAATATGAAGATATTGTTGTGGGTGGTACCCAAAATATGTTCCAATTTGAAAGTAAGTGTGAGATTCTGAAATTTATACTTATAGATGAAAGTAGTATAAATGATTTATGTTTTTAATTTTTTTTTAGTATGTTGCTTAATCAATTTTACTCAAAATCTAGTGGGGAATTTTAGTATTGTAGATTTAGTTATTAAAAAAGTGAATGTTTTGGGGATTTTGGAGAGCACTAAATCAATTTATGTATTAAAAAATGTTATTTAAATAATGTAAAATTGTGATGTAATCAACATTTTTGTTATCCCATTCCAATAATAGTTATTGAACAAGTCAAAGTTTAGAATATTCAAACTTGTACTTTGTTAAAATACCCCACCCCTTAAACTTATTCCATATCAAAAAATTTATAATATATTTTTTCTTTTTCTTCTTCATTTATAATCATTGTGTCTAAAGGTGCTCTTCAATTCAATATGGAAGAGATGTTGTCTCGTCATGCAAAAAATTTTGACTTGGTCAAATTACATAAAAATTAAAAATAACATAACATAACAAAATTATTAATTAAAACATTTGACTTAGCAAATTATATAAATAAAAATTATAATATAAAAATAAAATTATAACTATAATTTGTTGTTACGGCTACAACCATCCTTCAAAATTTCGGCTATGCTTCGATTTTAGAGCCTTCCTTCTTAACCACAACAGCTCATCTCGCACTAATCCAGGTATTTGTGCTTCGATTGAGGCTTTTTTTCAGAAGAAAAAGTTGTATAATATCTATATTATATATGGAAGAAGCACATACATTATGGAGAGGAAAAGTATTTTTTCCGAAAAAACTGATATTATATTTTCAGTATATACATCTTTCTTTTGATAGATCAAGTATGAGAACTATTGCAAAGTTATATTCGGACAAAAAAGTACTACCTGTCCATAAGACAATTGTAATATGTAAGGGATCATAAAACATACCAAAAAAGTGTCGACACTAAATACTCGGCATGGAGAAAGGTTGAATAAAGTATGTGATGGAGTCTATAGTGATGTTCAGATGCCACATACCACATGGAGACTGCAATCCTTTCTTTGATAGTTCGTCTGCCAGCTCATTTTGCAAACGTTTTATATGTGTAATAGGGAAGAGTGTAGGCTTCCATAGTGTTGAAATCCTGCCCAACCATCCAGAAAGACTGTTGTTTTTTATAGATTGATTTCCTTTTACATGCTCTATGATGATTTTGGAGTCACCGAAGATTTGGATTGGGCCGATATCCAAAAAAGCGCAGAATAAGAGCAGACCATGTAGGGTCATGGCCTCAACTTTGTTGTTAGTTCCAAGGCCACCGTTCCAATAGATGGAACAATGAAGATTCTTTGTAATGCAGATGTAAACACCACATGCACATTTGCCATCTTTTGCTGCACCGTCAAAGTGAGCCCGTGGGATGATATGTTGTTGTTGGGCTGAAGCACTAGTGTGAGACTTCAATTGTTGGGGAATATATGGGAGGATTGATAAATAATAGGGGATAACCTTGTCAAATATATGTCTGAAATCCTCCTTGCAGTTTTGAAAAATCCATTTGTTTCTCCACTTCCATACAAACCAGAAGACAATAAGTGGAATGGGACGCCAAGTGTTTTTCTGTGAACCCCACCATTCATATGCATCCATAATGGAGGAATGAGATATGACAGAAACGCCAAAATGAGAAGCCAGTTGTTTCGATTGAGACTTGTCTTTTCATTTTGGCTTGTGTTTGCTTACTTAGTTGATTTTCCAACTCATAAGTTGATCTCCTGACTTGGTCCCACAACAGTTTTGGGCTTGCCCCCAGAATCTGCACAACCGTTGAGGGCAACCAACCTTGATGATGGGAATTGTGCAGTATTGACTGCCAGTGAACCTTGAGCTTAGAAAATGCGCAATCATGAGGAGGCAGCGCAACATTGAGCCCAAAAATTTCGCAACCCTCACTGTCCTCAGAAACTGTGCAGTGCACTATGCCAGAAAGTTGCACAGTTCCCCGAAACTACATAGTCTTTTCCGGTGGTGTGCATGGCAAGTTTCCTCGGTAAAACAAAAAAAAACAAAAACAAAAAATCCCTAAAAAATACGGTTCTATTTTTAGTATCCCGAAGGAGGAACTTGCACTATTTTTAGAAACTTCCGCCCAGTGTCACTTTTTCCTTGATTTTAGGCATGCGTGTCATAAACACTAATTTGTCCAAATCTATTTAGTCAACATTGTTATAGCTCATTTTCACATTCTACCTTGGAGCTCTAGAATTCCCGAGGAGATCAAGGATCCTTCGATGTGATCATCATCGCTTTTCTGAGTGAGTTTTGCTTTTGTCGTCTTTTGTTGTTTTTCTATCATTTTTTGTCATTTGGCTTGTGTGAGTGTTGTTTCACTTGTTTCTCTTCATGATTGCTAGAGTTTTAACTTATTTTAACTTATAGAAGTGTTGTTTCAAGTTATAGATTGCCTTTCCCAAGTGTTGCATCAGTGTTCATGTTTTTGCACCAATGGTCACCGCTGTGGCGACTCTCCTCACTTACTTAGTTTTCCTCTCATTTGATCAATTGATGCACTTGATTCACAAGAATTCATCTACACTTAATCATATATGCACTCATCTTCACACTATCTCTCATATATGCTTGTTTTCCACACTTTCCTTGGGCAGATATGTGTTTCCCCTGGCCAAATCCCACTTTACACAGCTGTCACTATGCAATCTGGAGGCTCAAGCCACAAGCTTGGCCTCTAGAATTGCACAGTGCGCTGTCTAAGTTGTCTCCAAATGTGCACTATGCAATTCCAGGAGCCAGCCTCTCAGCGTGGCCACTGATACTACCCAATGTGCAGTCTCTCTTAGGCCTTTGCCCAGGTTGAACTACGCATTGTGCAATTTCAACCAACAGGCTTCCACCTTCACAGTTGGGACTGTGCAGTGCACAATTCCCATAGGCAGCCAGACTTTATCAGAAAATAAACTAAAATAAATAAAAATTGTGCAATCCTTCCCATCTAGTGTCTAGTTTGTTGCTTGAACTTTCCTCGTCAGTTGTTTTTTTCTAAACTGACATTTGCTTGCCATGAGTGCACTCTCTATCCCACAGATACAGCAGTTGTTGAGCACCTCTCCAGCAAACACTATTACCATGGCATCTAAGAGAGTTGCATCAAAGGAAACTACCGAGAGCAGTACTGGGGAAGCAGTTGAATAGACATCAATTGATTTACCAGTGTGTGCAGATATCTAATTATTTATAGAGAAGGGAGCAGCACTGACATGGAAACAAAAAGGAACTTTTGCAAAGGACTTTGAGGCTAAGTTGGAGGACCAACAGGTTTATCTTAGCATCTGGATGTCAGGGCTATACAAGGTTGCATGTAGGTATCCCATCTTCCCATGCACATACATCATCAATTGAATTGTCTCACATATGGATGAACAGACTATGACATTCAACAGTACCAACGGGAAAAAGCTTTCCACCTTCAGGGCAGAAGACTTTCAGCAGATGTATCACTTTCCCAAGCTAGTAAAACACATGGACTCAGTCTTCTATGCCACCCACATCTACGTGAACACTAGAGATATTATCAAGCGCTGGTTGAAAGAGCCATCAAAGTTTCGACAGACACCCACCCATGTGTACAAGAAAAAGTCCCTCGGGAAGGCTTACCAGCTCTTGATTATCTTCACTTATAGAATCCATGGTCAAGAGAGCACAAAAACCTTTCCTGAAGGGTGGGCAGTCTTATTAGACCAGTTGGTGAACGATGGGAGGCCATTCAACTGGTCAGACCTGTTGGCTCAAAAATTCAAGGCCCATGTAGCACAGGCTTGGAATCTACCCAAGAATGAGCGAGAAAGGTTCTATATGTCCGCATACTTGCTATACGCAATCTATGCGCAACAGCAATTCCCTGGCATGAACTGGATATGGACACCACGAGAGACTATCGTGAACATCTATTGTAAGTTCTTTCAGAGTGCAATTATCGAGGAGTAATGGCATGGCTAATTGACCACTTTATCATCCTGCTATATAAGCTTATATTTGAATAAGATCCAACTTACATGTCCCAAGAAGCAATGGAGGTGATAGTAGACATTGCAGATTGGTATGCCTCACCAGGTGGCACCTTCATCAGAGTTTTTGGCGGAGAGAACCCTTTGCATATCTTACCAAGGTATGCCACTGACAAGGTATACCATCTCACTATAGGGTTTTCAACAACATTACACAAGAAAAAGAAAGCACCATGGCCCACTCTTCCTTTGCAGATCGGATTATATGAGATAAATAACTTGAAAGTCACAGATGTAGAGGCTAAGGAGATAGTGAAATTCAAATCTGGCACTAAGTACTTTAATATGTATGATCCCCGTAGTATTTTCAAGGACCACTATACGAGAATTTACTTTCTGTGGATTAGCGGGGAATTTCATTGGCCAAAGGAGGATCCTTGGAGGTACTGCTATTATGCCTCCAAACTTAATGAGTCAGTCACTATAACAAGGACTTTAAAGGATGCTCCACAGACAACAACAGTTCTAGAAGCAACATCAACAGAAGGCAGAAATATCGTGCAGGACAAGGGAAAGAGGAAGATTGCTCACAATTCAAAGGGAGAGAAAAGTTGTGAAATGAAGGCAGGCCCTCTTAATGCAAAGGCATCTTTGCCAGCGGAAGAAAAGAGGAAGCAAAGGATGCAAAGAGAATAGCAGAGGAAGAGATAAAAACAGAGGTTGCAGGAAGCAGAGTTGAAGTTGCAGGAGACAAAGAAGAAGTTGAAGGAAGAACAAGAGTTGAGGAGGAGAGAATGAGAAGAGAAGAAGAAGCCAGAAGAATAACAAAGGCAAGGTGCAATGATAGAGGAAACAACGTTGATACAGGTTGAAGAACTGGAACAACTAGAAGCTGAGGAGGAAGGTGAACATATGTAGGATCGGGAGCTTTCTCAATAGATTGAGCAATTGATCGAAATGATAGACATGGAGTTGGAACATGAGTCGCAACATGAAGATGTTGACCTGATGCCGAGAGCACCATAGGTCATCCCTAAGTCTCCACCACCTCCAACAGAAGAGCCAGCCCTAAGCGAGCAAGGAGATGTTGTTCTCCTTGATGATGATCTAGTCATGGATGTGTACAATCTATCATTTGATGAATTCCATAAGAGGACTGTACAAGTTATGGAGGAATCAATTTCCAGATGATAACACTTCACTTGCATTCATCAAAGAAAGGGAAATAGTGTCGGATGCTAGGAAGCATACAACTGCCATTTCCAAAGCCAGCTTGGCCTATGCAGGAATAATAAGATCAAATGTTCAGTAATTGACAGTCGAGCATGAGCACTTGGCAAAGAGCTTGCAGGCTACCAGGCAAGAGGTAGAACAACTCCAAGCAGTAGCAGAGAATGTAGTTTTCGCATTGGGGGAGATGAGAACAATGATACTTTCTGAAGTATCAACATTTGGAGAAATCGTGTGGAAGCTCTATGATGGGTTTGTCACCTTGTGTAAAGTAGTTATCTGTTTGCATGGCCTACAACAACAGAGTAAATATTTTGTTAAAACTCTCAAAAACATATAGGCTTCCATCGCCTATGTATAGGAGTGGACAATGTCGTTCAAAGGGGCCCCACTTGAATTAGTGAATAAAATGAATCCACATGCAGAGCTGGAGAAAGAGAAGGTTTGAATGTTGATTTAGAACAACAAGCAGCTCGCTTCATTCATTGGTAACACATAGGCCTCATATGTGCGGTTGTACAGTAGTTTGAATTTCTTGGTGAGAACACACCAGATCCAATCAATCGGTTCCCTCACCAAAGCTAAACCCAAAAACCAAGTTCGGCAGGAGACCGAAGAGTACTTGGAGTAGCTAAGACAAGAAGCCACAAGGGAAGACTTGGATCTAATCACACAAAACATGCAGAAGTTCATCGGTGGTCCTGTCAAAGTCAAAACAATGATGCTCATGCTTCAGAATGAGGTGGACACATGTTCCAATGCAGTGTACCTGGATACCATGGAGGCTAGAGTCTGCTTCCAACAAGACATCATTAAGAAGTTTTGGGACACCATCACATAGTACCAATATGTGACCGGGAAGCAACAAGTGGAAGTTGATGAGCTAAACTTCTCCCAAACTCCAGAATCATAGTGTTATGTCTTGTTGGGTTGTCAAGTTGTCTCTACCCTATTTTGTCTTATATGGGTACGATTGGAAAATGTAATATTATTTGTAATTATTTTATAAGTGAAAATCCAAGTGTCAATGTTGGAATATGAAGAGTCATCATGTAATGTAATATGTCATTTTGTAAAGAAGTTGAAGAATCATGAGGGTAGTCCAAAGGTCATAAATGGGAGTTGAAGAGTCACCCCCTCTTGTTATAAATGAAACCTCATAACTCATGTAAGAGGATTTTGGGAGCCAAGCTTTTGGCTAGGCTTAGGCTTAGAAGGAGCTCAGGAATATTATGAAGAGTCTTGGCTTCTCCATAGCATAGAGCGAGTATACTTATTTGGAGGGGCAGGTGTTCTTGACTTTAATGTTCTACAATTGGGGCTAGTGGTCGTCAATGGTGTATGTATGGATGGAACTTTCACTTATAATAATAAAACCAGACCTAGCACGCCTTCATGTATGTGTTGTTAATATAATAGGATTATTCTTGTTGTATTGGCAATGTATGTTATTTAACTTACGCATATGCTCATGCACTATTTTGCTTGCATTTGTACGAATCTTGTTGAATGTGTGTTTTTGGATTAACTCATCACTTTAACTTGTGGAATATTCCGCATCTTAGCTTGTGATCTCATTTCGCTCATGTGTTCCTATCAAGTTGCGCACTATTACAGGCTTCCAAGGGCGCACTTCCTTTTCCCTTCGTGTGTTGGAACCTTCATGCATCGCACTTGACTCTCCGTAGGATCACACACTTGCTCTTACCAAAAGTTATCATACTTTCCTCTGCGAGTCTCTGCGATCAAGGCATAACATTACCACCCATTTTTGGGACTCCTACTCCAAACGGTGTAAGGTCTAGTTGGGACTTCATATCGGGAGATCCCTTGAATGTTGTCAAGTCCAGCACCATCAACATAATTATATTTATAATTAAGTATAATTAATAAGTAAACCAACCTAAGATCCATCTTAACTTTGGATCTACCAAGCATCTAGAGGGATCAAATTTGAGGTGCAAACCTCTTTTAAAGTGAAAAAAAATAAATAAATAAAATAAATAAAAATTGATCCCTCTCAATGCTTAATAAATCCAAAGTTAAAATGGATCTAAAATGTTTTTTTTTCTAAGGAAAAATTGCAACTTTGTATTAAAAATAAAAATTTACATCAATACATGCACAAAGTGCATTTGTTTATTGTGTATACTCGAAGCACTCATCGTATCCTAGCTACAAAAAAAACTAACATTTAACCAGATAAACTGGATTTTTCTTTTTCACCTTTTCTCCTTTGAACTTTGTGTCATAACCGAGAATTTGGAGTGACCATTAGAACCGCCAATTCTTCTCCTTCTAACTTTGTTGGCATTCTTCTCCTTCTAACTTTGTTGGCATTCGCTTGATTCCACTTGTTCCTTGGGTGTTATCATTTTCCTCATGTTGATTTCCAGGATGTTGAATCATTGCTAGATCAGTGACTTTCTTGTCATGTTTCACTGAACACTTTTGTTTCTCTTCTCCCTTCTCCATTTGAGAGCGTTGTCGATTATATGCTTTTGGTTGTTGTTAACTCTTATCAATTTCTCCATCTTTATCATCTAAAACAAGTTAATCTAAAATAAATTTAAAAATATTATTTTATTAATTTTAATTATTAAATTGTATAAAATAAAAAATACAAATTTAATCACTATATAAAACATTAATGCATCAACTTTTCTCAAAATATTTAATTTATTAAAATAATAATAATAACACACCATCTATACTTCTCTCATCAAATAAACATAAAATCCAAAGTCATTATTTCATGAAAACGAAATTAACAATAATAACAAACCAACTATACTATCCCAAAATTAAACTTCACATATTTTTTATTATTAAATAAAGATAATCATGGTAAACTACAACTCATGTGAACCAATGATACTTTTTTCATTATCAGCCCAAACAGTGAATCTACATCATTTGTGTCATATAACACAGAAATATAATTTTAAAAATGTAATTCAATAGTTAAGTGGAGAGATTTGATTATGGTCTAATTTTAAATAAAATTATATATAGTTAAGAGAAATGTGAATAAAAAAAAAAAACATTCCATTTTGATTAGTAAAAACATATGTGCTTTGCAAATTTGTAGATATAAGCAGTAATAGGGATAAAGTACATAAATCATATAATGTTAAATATATAAATTAAAAGGATTAACATTTCGTTCCTCAAATGTGCATTCTTTCAGGTCTCCTTTCCATTTTTAAATGGCAGTGTTTATTCATATATTTTTTTCAATTATTGTTTAATTGGTTCATTTTTTCTATTATTTTTTCCGATTTTTTTAAATATATTGAAATTTAATTAATAAGAATAAATATTTGGAAAAGTGTAAGTACTAATATTTTTGAATTGATTAGTGGAGTTTTAATATTTTTAAATTGATTTGTGGTATTAATAATGTTTTTTTAATACTTTTATCAAATGTTGAAATTTAATTAATAAGAATAAATATGTCGAAAGGTGTAAGTTTTAATATTTTTGAATTGATTTGTGGCAGTTCTAATATCTTTGAATTGATTTGTGATATTAATAATGTTTTTAAAACTAAATTTCAAAGTATTTGAAGTTGAATTTAATTTTTAATATTTTACTAAAATTTGAAAATATGTATTTAATTAAATAATTATTTTATAATATATAAATTATTTTTTATTATTATTAATTTTAATTTATTAAATTAGTTTTTAGAATATGATTTAAAAATTATTTTATTTGGTGATATAAGAGTAGTTTAATTGGTGATTAAAGTGAATGTGAAATCTTGTAAATTAAGACATTTAAGATTTAGTTTCTGATCGTGATTTCGTTTATAAAGAGGAGGACAAGTTATAGGCCCTTAGAGGTATAGTGATAGTGACCGAAATAGACTTTCATGTCACAACCAGTACGAGAATGGCTTAATGAGTTACCAAAAAAGATTGTTTTCATTTGGCTAAAAGTTAATGTTCCAAAATTCAAAAATATTTGGTAGCAGTGAAAACTTATCATTTTATAATCCATTAACAAATTATTCTAAGTGGTGTGACTTTTTTGTTAAATCACCGTTATGAATCCCCAAATAAAAGTGAATGAATGATATTTGATAGTTCCAAATATCTAAACTAAAACTAATTATGTGATGCAAATACAAGATAGCCAAGTAGGTTACCCCATATATATAAATATATATATATATATATATATGGGGTTAAAAATATATATGGAATTAAAATTTAATGTTCCAAAATTCAAAAATATTTGGTAGAAGTGAAAACTTAACCATTTTTATAAATCAATTAACAATGTGGTGTGATTTTTTTTTGTTAAATATTATAATTATTATAAATAACCTAATAAAAATAAATAAACCACATTTGATAATTCCAAATATCTGAACTAAAACTACTTAAATAATGGATTCTAAAAAAACTTATCCTAACTCAAGTTACAAGAATCTCAAATTTAAAATTATTCTTAATATTTATATAATTAAATTATAATATTTTTCCTTCTATTTAAAAACTCATTATATTAAATACTTTAACATTTATCATTTACTCTGACAATAACCTCTGATTATAACAACTCATTATAACAAGTTGCACTTTGGCCACCTTTTGTAACTACCTTTATCAATCATCAACCTCTGTCAACTTTGTAGGTCTATCTTAATCCAAGAGTGGACTTTATGAATGGTGGGCAAACCCCCAAATTAATTGCAACCAAACACACATTCTTCAAGCAATTGTGACATGAAGAAAACATACAAAAGAAGAGTCAACTTATGTGGGCTCTCTCAAATATTTGAATGATTGGTTTTTTTTTTTTAATTACACGTGTATCACGTAAATATTTATATTTTTAAAGTGGTTGCACTTAACACATTCATTACAATCTCCAAAAATTCATAATAAATCATTTACTTCGTTACAATCAAATTATTGACCTAGTCCGCCTAGCTGGAATGCTTTAGCGAGAGAGTTTTCTATGATTCTAAAGGAAGTAAGGAGCTAGATTTTAGAAAGTGAAGGTGATGTTAGAATATTTTAAAGTAAAGGTGATATTAGAATATTAAGCATTGTGCATATCTTTAAATAAAAGAGGAAGGATTGTAGTGATGTTTAAAGGGAATTTTTTCATTAGTTGGTTGAAGGAAAATAAAAGTGCAAATTACCAAGTCAACTATCATGTCCATGTGAGAGAAGGTTATATTGTAATTAATGGAGAAGAGGCATCACTCAGAGTTCTTCTATGACAAACATCAAATGTGCTTTAAATATCCACCCATTAATTAGGTGTAAATACATGTGTGGGGACAAGGTTGTAGCAATAAATCCCACATCATTTAGCTACAAGTACTCGAAAACAATCAAAGGTATATGTGTTAAAGACCCACCCACTAACTAGGTGTCAATGCATGTGTATGAGCAAGGTTGGAGTAATAAATTCTACACCCTTTAGTTACAATTACTCGACCAGGATCAAAGTTATAAGTGTTATGTGTAATGGGGATCAAAGTTATAAGTGTTATGTGTAATGGTTTGGATCTTTATTTGTGGGTTTTTAATTGAGTCAAGGTTAAAGGGTTCTAGTGAGTTTGTGTAATGTTTTGGATCTTTATGTGTGAATTGAATCAATGCTAAAGGGTTCTAGTGAGTTTGTTTCGGGGTCTTAGATTTGTGGTTTAGTTTGTCATTTAGGGGTGTGCTTCCTTTAGGGCTACAACTTGAAGGGATGGACTTACAAAATCTGTTAGTAAGCTCCCCTTCCACTTGTACAAGTGGTGTATTTCTACTTAAGGAAAACTCAAGTGGGCTAGACCTATAAAATCATTTGGTAAGCTCCCCTTCCACTTAGTACAAGTTTTGTATTTCTACCTAAGGAAAGGTGTGGGCCATTGTCATCACACTAATAATTGTTATGTCCAATTAGAGGAAATTTGGAGTCTAAATGGGCCTCTTAAGCAAAATACTAAAATAGTAAAAGCATATGTTATGTCACACTAGGTTAGAGTTATTATCTAAAAAAATTTAATCTACATTGTCTCACTAATGATAGTTATCACAGTCAAATTAATATAGGGCTATGAAGTGTGGATAAAAAATAATAATAATAAATTTATATTTTCCTACACACTTAATAAATAAAATAATATTATTATTGGATGAGTAGATGGAAGGTAATGACTAATCAATGCCTTGGGCATGTGGGTGGTGTGTGTCGAACACCTCTCCCATGTTTACCATCACAATTCCCTTTAGTTCTACCTCTCATCACCCAGCCATAGAAGGGATTGTAATTAGACCATTCCATGTGCTCAACAATAAATTAAGGCCTTGACTACTCTCTGCCAAGAGCATACTCCACCAATAATCATGGAAATAAATTAATTAAAAAAAAAAATTCAACATTACAGAAGTCAAAGTAAGGATGGAAAGGAGTTGCCTCCACAATGAGAAAATGAGGAAGATGTGGGGGATTGGGTCCCAGACACAAGCAACACCAGAAGAAAAGATAACAAATATTTGCAAATAGAGGACCTATCCTAGGAAATTAAGACAGTCATGAGGAAAGATTTTACAGAAAGGAGTGAGGCTTGTTGGAAATATAGTAGCCATGGTCAGTATTTTCATCTTGTGAAGAATTTGAAAATTTGAATTAATAATTTGCCTCCAAAATATTTTATAGTCGGCTTCATATTATTTTAGGCTAGTTGGGCCACCAAGAGGCACCCATTTGACCCCTTCCTAAAACCTATAAATAAGAGACATTTTCTTATCATTTGGACATATCAAACTTTGTCTTGTGCATCTCTGATCGAGCAAAATTGCAGGGAGGGCCGAAATTTTAGGAGCTTGGTTTTTGCCTTGGAATTTGATCATGATCTTGTCACTGATTTGGCTATCTTCCTGCTATGTAACTTGAAATCTCTCTCTCTCTCTCTCTCTCTCTCTCTCTCTCTCTCATAAGGAATAATTTATGGGTTTTGCCCCGACCTCAGGCCTAATTTATGTGTCTCTTGTCTCATGGTTTCTTAGTGTTTCAAGTTTATTGTTCAATTGCTCTCTTCATGCTTATGGTGTATATATATTACTTCTTAATGATGTAAAAATGCTACTAATTTAGGTGTTAATCTTTGCAAATAATTTGTTCTTCTAATGCCCTTAATAAAATCAACATGGTATCAGAGCTAGGGGTCATTAACATAGTTGGACTTTCAAGTTTGTTATGCAAGAGACCTAAATTCTCACTGTGATCTGGATCCTAAGTTTATAACAAGTTATGATCCCTTTGAAATATGTAAAGGAGGTTGAATTCGTAGCTAATCCAGATCTGAGGTATGCAACTCTGTGGGATGGTATGCAAGGAAGGGTCGAGACTAAGATTTGTAAATTTCTAATCCTTTGTTGAATATATGATCTTTAGTTTATGGTGAAGTTCAAATCAAAGGTAATGCTCTAATTTTTTGAATCTCTCTTTCTAAATCCAAGTTAAGGGTGAAGCTCAAATCAACGGGATGTGAGTCTCCTTTATAGTATGTTCATGTAAGGGCTTATATAGGGTTGAGCTCCCCTTTACCACTCATTTCTTCCCCTCCGTATGAATTCTTCAAGCTCCCTTCCAGATGCTTCTTTGTCCGTATTCACCCTTGGGTAGCTTTCCTTAGATGTTATCCATCACCCTTTCTTTTTGACCTCTCCCATGTTTACCATCATGGTTCCCTCTACTTCTACCTCTTGTCATTTAGCCATAAAGTGAATTTTAGTTACCTCATTTCATGTTCTCAATAACAAATCAAGGCCTTGACTACTCTCTGCCAAGAGCATGCTCCCCCAACAACCAAGGAAAAAAATCATCATTGCAGAAGTCAAAGCAAGGATGGAAAGGAGTTACCTCCACAATGAAGAAAATGAGGAAGATGTGGGGCATTGGGTCCCAAACATAAGCAACACCATAATAAAAGATACCAAATATTTGCAAATAGTGGACTTGTCCTAGGAAATCAAGACAATCATGGGGAATTTTTTTGCCTAAAGAAGTGAGGCTCAACATGAGATTCTTCTATGTTTGGATGCTCTTCAGCTGTAGGTTAAAAAGCTATACCACAATCTCTCCCTCCCGACGAAGAAAATTATTGGCCCAGAGTTTGCAACCTTAGAGGAGATTGATGGTAGGCTTAATCCACTAGCAATTGACTCCTCCTCAATTTGAAATGCACTAGTTCATCTTTTTTGTCTCATTATTTCTAAGTAGCAATATTGTTGCCTATCATATTCTTGGAAGTTTAGCACGTAAATAGATAATGAAGTGGTTTTTTGGATTAATCATTGCTTTAATGTCACTTATATAACTCTATGGTCAAAACCTTATACTTTTGTTGCCACTCTGGTTCCTCGAGTGGCAAGTCAACAACTACTATATATGCTTAAAAATTTTCTTATTTTAATACAAAGTTTAGAACAATGTAAACTATCAAACAGGAATTGTACTAAGTACCCCTTTTTTTGAGGTAGCAAAAAATAATCTGATTTTGAAAAGTGTTGATTCAAAATACAACTTTTCTTTTTAGAGCATATTTTGACACTTTTAGTTTTCTTATGTATCAAGTATTAACATATTTTTTTTAATATTAATGATTTTCATGTTGATTTTGGAAAGTGTTGATGCAACATCAACATCTTTTTTTAGAGGGTTTATTTTTAACACTTTAAATTTTCTTATGTATCAAGTATGAACATTTTTTTAAAACGTTAGTTATTTTCATGTTGATTTTAAAAAACAACATTATTTTTTTATGGCATATTTTTGACACTTTAAATTTTCTTATGTATCAAGTATAAACATTTTTTTTAAGTGTTAGTGATTTTCATACTGATTTTGAAAAATGTTGATACAACATCAACCCCTTTTTTTGGAGGGTTTATTTTTGACACTTTAAAATTTTTAACGTACTAAGTGTGTTTTTTTTTAAATGTTGGTGATTTTCATGTGGATTTTGAAAAGCATCAACATTTTTTTTAAGGCATCAAGTTGTCTTATTCCTCTCTTGATTTTTGTCCTAAGATGTTTGTTTTTTAAAGGTTTTCTAAACTTGTATTTCTTGTTTTTCTTTACAATGTTTTTTTATAATGATTTTTTTTGTTTTTTGCAAGGTTTTAAAAAAATAATAACATTGATATTTTAAGGTTATGATTTTTTATATATTATATCTCGTTAATTAATACTTCAATAAAAATAATTTGTCAGTAAGAAATAACAATTTTAAACACTTGACAAAAAATACACATTTTGCATATAAATATAATGAAAAAACTCTGTATTTCAAGACCTTTTCACTAAAAATAGCATATTATATAAAACAAAATTATGAAAAAAAACAATAAAGAAAATTTAGAGAAATAACAAAATTTATGAATTTTATACATGACATTTGAAGAGTTTCTTTCCCAAAAAAAAATATTTAGATAAAATTTTAAGTAAAATAAACAACAAAAAAACTACAATTAAAAATAATAAATAATAATAAAACCAAAATAAAAATAAATAATTATTAACAATTAAAAATAAATCTTAAAAATATTGAAAATAAAACATTAAAATAAATAAAAATAAAAAGCAATTAAAATAGTTAAAAATAAATAACTAAATAAATAAAAAAAAAAATAAAAAATAAAAAATGATCCCCATCCCAAGGCCCCTATCAGTTCCGCCTAGGGGTCCGTTGGCCCCTTAGGCCTTTAATTTTTTAATCATTCTTTTTTAATTTTTTTTATTAATTTTTTATTTTAATTTTTTTATTAATATTTTAATTTATATTTTAATTTTAAATTTATTTTATATTATTTATTTTTATTTTTTTAATGATTTTTTTATTAACGGTTAATTTTAATAATATGAATGTTATTTGTTAAGGTTTAAAAAAAATAATTTTTAAATTATAATTTTTTTTTATAAACTTATTTTTTTATGTTTTTGTTTAAAAAAAAAAAAAAAAAATTCATTATTTTTTATAATATTTTTTAATTTTTGGGTTAAATTTTTATGTTTTAAATTGATTTTTCTAATATTTGTTTGGGTAATTTTTTTAATATATATATTTTTATTTATTTGTGGACTTATTTTTTGGTATTTTTAGTTTTAAAAATTTTTAGTGGTTAATTTTTGTTTTTGGTTTGTGTTTTATTTTTTATTATTTATTAATTTGTTTTATTTTATTTTTTTGAGTAAGGTTCATGTCGATCCTCGACTATGAAACTAACCCCATTATGTGTCAATTTGATAGTTGATTTTAAAGTTTTCGTTATAATGGTTCAAGTACGCCCCACAATGTGTCAATTTTATGGTTTATTTTTAAGTTTTCATTGTAATGGGCCCAGTTTGCCTATAGTGCGTGTCAATTTGATGGTTTATTGTTAAATTTTTATTGCAATGTGTCAAGTTGTCTTATACGAAGATTTTAAAATAGCTATACTTTTAGCATTTAAAAAGAAATTGCTCTTGGTATAATGACTCTTTTATTCAAGTGTTCATTTTTAAAGTTTTTTTAGTCATATAATTTTTTCATAATGTCATTGTTTAAATATGTTGAAAACTTAAAGTTTTTTATATTCATGATCTTCGGTTTTAATTCCATGGTTGAAAATTTGTCAAAATTTTAAGTTTTTTCGAAGTCATGATATTTTATTTTTAATACTATGGTTGAAAAAAATTATAAGTATTTTATCTTTAACACCATCCCTGAAAATTGTTAGAATTTTTAAGGCTTTTCAAAGACGTGATATTTTATCTTTAATGTCATGCCTGAAAATCGTTCGAATTTTAAGGTTTTCCAGAGTTATGATATTGTATCCTTAATGTCATTGCTAAACAAATGTTGAGTATTTACCCCCCCAAAAAAGGCATTATTTCAGCATCGACACTTTTCATTTTCAGGGTGTTTTTTGCACAAAAAATTAGCTTTTATTGGTTTTTACTGTCATTTTTTTAAAATGTTGAAAATTTACCCAAAAAAATGTTATTACAGCATCAACACTTTTTGGGTGTTTTTTGCACACAAAAAATTGGCTTTTATTGATATTTACTTCCATTTTTAAAAAATGTTAAAAATTTACCCAAAAACAAAAATAAAAAATTGCTATTTTAGCATCAACATTTATCATTTTCGGGTTGTTTTTCATGTTTTTTGGGGTTTTTTTTTAGCTCGTCTTGAGTTTATAGTTCTCATTTTATAGTTTACTTTGTTTTAGTCTAACTTACACACAAAAAAAATAACAATAATATAACTGGTTTTTATACAACAATGAATTGTATGTGTGCTTTTTATGTAGAATAAGTCTAACCATTCTACATTTTTTACTTCTTTTGGCAACCCTCGTTAGAATCTGACTATGCAATTATTGATGAAATAATAATTTATCATTGCTTAAATTGCATTTTGAATGCATAAATCAATTCAATGCCATGAAAAACCTTTAACATTGAATTTTGTAATCTCAACAATTGAAATCTACAATTTCAGTGATCCTTCTAATTTTCTAGCCAGATTTTGGGAAAAACTAGTTGGAAAAACATACGCGAAAAAGGTTAAAAATGTCAAATGTTTAAACTATGCATATTATATATGATTCAATTTTATATTTAAATTATGTATATAATAGTATTATTTGCACACACAAAAATTGGCACTTATTGATTTTTACTTCCATTTTTAAAATATGTTGAAAATTTACCCAAAAACAAAAACCAAAAATTGTTATTTTAGCATCAACACTTATCATTTTCAGGTTGTTTTTCATGTTTTTTGGGGGCCATTTTAGCTTGTCTTGAGTTTATAGTTCTCGTTTTATAGTTTACTTTGTTTTAGTCTAGCTTACACAAAAAAATAACAATAATATAACTCATTTTTATACAACAATGAATTGTATTGGTGCCTTACCATAATAACTCTCAACTCAAAATAAACTTTCAAATATTCTAACCATTCCAAATGTTAGTCTTGGGAAATATGTCAAAATATTTTCTTAAGTCGACAAAACAACATAGGAGATTGGTTTACTTATAATGACACTACTCCATAATTATCCTAAGCCTAACAAAGAGGTCAACAATTAAATGATAGCTCTTGAACCTATCTTAGCCTTTAGCTCTTTATTGTGGTTTTCTAGCCATGCATTGGTCTTCCTTTCCAAAATAATTCCATATAACTTGGCTAAAATGGGGCTAATCATAATGATCCTATAATTAGAGGGATTGTTTCTATCTCAACCTATAAAAGTAGGTAGAATGATGTTTTGAGTCTAAGGTTTAGGGAAATCTTGATAAATTGCTAAATTCAAGAGATTATGTGTTTGGGATATCATGATAGGCCCTCCAATTTTTAAGATTTCATCTTAATAGCCTCTAATGCCCCAAGATTTCTCTTTTGTGAACCTTTTAACTCTAAACCATATGTCTTCTATATAAAAAACTTCTCTCTATAGAAACATTTGGAATGTTTTCTAAGGCATTAGGGGATTCATAAATATTTATAAGGTGGGAATTTCAATCCCTCAATGGAATCACGTTGTTTTCTTATTTTTATGCATTAGAACTTTCCTCCATAAATTTTTAGGATCTAGCTTCGATAGATGGAAAAGTTTCTTCTTATTTCTATTTATATAGTACCATTTTCCGTTTTAATTGGGCCTTTGAATCTATTTATCTAATTGGATTTTAAGGACTCATTAGAAGCATCCATAATTACTTTTATAGAAATTTTATACTCATTACCATACTGAGGGATGGCCATTCTATTTATTTTTTTAAATAACACCTCAATGGAGAACTTGTTAGTGGAAGTAGAAGGGTTGTCATGAAATTATGTTAGAGGTATTGAATATTGTTCTTATTTGATAGGAGTATTAATTCATTAAAGAAAAATTAGAAAAATAGATTTATTTTTTTCAAAAAACAAGTGCTTATAGTTATCATGATTCTCTTTAATGGGGATTTTGTGCATGATAAAGTTTTCTGTTAGCATTAAAGGTATATGATTAGACTTGGGCTCATGGTCATTTAAGAGGTCAAAATTTATTGTTTAGTGGTATATGAGGATATCAAATATCACACAGTCCATGACACTATTTCCAAGCCTTTAGTTGGATTTTGTTGACTTCATTAGACCATTGCAAATTATTAAATCTTGAGAACAGCAAAGCTTGATTAGCTTGGCACCAAACAAATTCTTGGTCAAGCCTTTAGAGTTTCTTTCACAACTGTTAGCTAAAACAAGGTCCTCATTTAGCTATAATGGATTAGGGTTGAAATCATTACTTAAAATAATATCTTGATTAGTCGTGTTATGGCATTAAAGTATCCTAGTAGGAAGATACCCCTGTGATCTATGAGACTGTAAATATCTTGTTCTAATGTATTGTAAGGACAATTTTATCTATATGTATTATTTTTATAAAAGATAGAGTTATTAGGCATGAAATAACAAATTGCTATATAAATATTCTTAGTTTTAATATATGAAATTGTCATCCACATTTATTTATTGAAATGGTCTTTCATAAGGAGTCTAATGTGAGGAGAATTTTTTTTATTTTTATTATTATGTAACAAATTATCTCTTTAATCGATCTATGGTAAGTTTTTTGTTCTATACCGGCCATAATACAAACCTTCTATGTTAAGAACCTTAGATTCTTCATGCTCCCAAGCTTAAAAAAAAATATAATATCTACTTCACTCGAGGTCCAACTTAACATAGGCCCATTGTTCCATGGAAGCCCACTACAACTCCTACAGATGATACAAATGACGTAGCTTCCTATTTATTATTATATTTTTGGTCTCTATTCCTAATAATATATTTTCAATTCCTAATTTTCCCCATTTTGTTTCCTTCTTAGACTTTTTTACCTTTTAAACTTTCTTACTTAATTTAGCTTGATCTTCTAGAATCAGGTATTCATTTATAAATATCCCTAACCCTTTTATTTTCATTAGAGCCTACCTTAACACAAATTAACTGACCTCTATGTTTGATTATTCTTGCCAACCTCTTTGCTTCAATGAGGCAAGTTGTTTCAATTTGTAATTTATTTTGTAGTTCTTCCTTAATTATCACTAGTGTTTCATCATATTCCTACTCTTTTATACAAAACATTATGAGGTTTGAGGCTCTTTTATTACACTATTGATCCAACTTAGTGAACTTATTCATTTCCTCTTTGATGGATTTGATATTCAATTTGCTTTGCAAACTATTTAATCCCAAATTGTTATTTAGTTCTTCTTCTAACTCTTTAATTGTGTCCCTCATGTTATGGTTTTCTATATCATCGATCTCTCCTTCTTAGGTCAACTGTTTCTTGGTTTTATTTTTCTATTTCTTGTAATCTAACCTCCAAAGCTAATATTCTATTGTCTATGTATTTCTTAGTCATGCCTTATAAGGATCTAAACTTATTATCAATTAGTATCTCGAACTATGTTTTAAGTTTGACTTCTCTCTCTTACTTATGTTTTTCTAATGTTTCTATATGTTTATAAGTATTGTCTATAATTACTTTGTTAGGCCTCCCCCCTGAGAGGTTTTGGTAATTGCATTGAATTGGTGATATTGGAAAACAAAGGAAACAAATAAATAATAAACAAGAGTTAAAAAGGAACTTATTCACTTCATCAAGTCAATGTAGGACATGAATAACTAGATCTAAGGAAGGTAGCTTTAACATTTTTTCTTGGTTTCAATGACATGGTTTAGGAACTTTAACACAAGAGTTGGATTAAGCCCTGAAATTTTGCAAGAAGCTCACTAAATCTTGAGCTTTACACATGAGACAGCAATGAACCACTTGAATCTGAAGTTGTCCTCATAAAAAACTAGGATTTATCAACAATACGGTATATGGTCTTAGATGGTGCCCAAATCGGTATGGTTTTTTATATAATTAGAGACGGTTTGTGCTCCATGGGCTCAAAAATAAATCAAAATAAATTTAAATAGAATACATCCATGGTATGTAGATGGTGCTTAGATTAATCTGGTTTGCTATATAATTAGTGTTGGTTTGCACCCCATAGGCTCAAAAATAGATCTGAATAAATCAGTGAAGAATCCATCCTCCATTAATATTCTAGGACAATGATAATATGCTAACTTATATTATAGATTAAAATGGTTAGAATTTATGATTGTAAGGTGATTTGATTATGATTTTAATTAAAGTGAGATGATTTTTTAAGAACTTAGAAGTAGTGTTAAAATAAATTATTTCATATTCAGAATTTCAAGAATATTTATTATATCTAGAGATAATATTGTCATGATCTTAGTGATGGTGAGGTTGACACCTAGTTAAATATTTCCAAATAAAAACAAAAGTACGATACATAATCATCTTTAACCTTTATAGATACAACTCAATGATTATCATTAACATAATTTCAAGAATTTATATTGGTCATTGAATTATAATTCATTAATGTTCACTTTTCCTATAAGGCCCATTTTATACCTCAAATTTAGTCTAATAGCCTTTGTGATTTAGCTCTAATAAAATGAGGCATCAGACATTGTGGTAGAGAGATGACTAAAATGCAAAATTTCAAAGTGGACAAACGTATAAAGCAAAGTAGATAGGAATATGATTGGTAAGAGTTATGGAAAATTGAGAGTAAGACAAGAGGTAAGGGTATGGTGGATATGAAGGTTTTCATGCACTCACAAAGGAAAAAGTAGATTGAATTAGAGGAGATGAAATGAACTTTATACACAAATGTTGACAATGTGGTGAAATACCTAGGCATCTCTTCAAAGAATTTCATAACTCCTCCTTCTATTCCCTGTAAGGCCCCATAAAATCCATCTCTCTTACCCTTATTGAGAAAAAAAAAAAGGAGCTATTAATGGAGTGTGGAAAGTTGATGATAGACTCAGGTAAGATGAAAGACCTGACTAGTTACTCCTTCACAAATCTTTAATTATGAAGTTTACATCTTGGAATATAAGAGGTCTAGGTAGTAAAAGAAAGCAAAGAATGCTCAGTTTTAGAATGAAACAAGATATGCCGGATTTGATCTTCATTCAGGAAACGAAGTGTTCCATCCAGAAATTGAAATCAATCCATAGCAAATGGCTTCATAGTTTTGAGTTTTTAGAAGTTAAAGCAGCTAACACAGCAGGGGGCATTCTCACTCTCTGGAACCCCCAAAAAGTCAAAGTTTTAGATGCAGAGGCATCCAGAAACTACTTATCAGTAGTCATTCAACCAGTAGGGGTTTCTGAAACCTTCCTAGTCACTAACGTTTATGGTCCTCAAAGAATAGAGGACAAGCTCAGATTGCTAGAATCCCTCATTGCTCTCAAGGACAAGCATAAGGGTATCCCTTGGATCTTGGGAGGAGATTTTAATATAATCAAATCTCTTTCGGAAAAGAAGGAAGGAACCAGAGTGCTAAATAAAGACTCATTAGCATTTCAATCGTTCACAGAGAACTTGAAATTGGTTGACTCAGACTCAGATAATGGACTCTTTACTTGGAACAACAAGAGGGGAGGGGAAGCTCAGGTGGCCTCTAGGTTAGACAGGTTCATGATATCAGAGGAACTTATGCTTATAAATAATGAAATTACAGTAAAAATTCTTCCCTTTAGAGGCTCGGATCACTGTTCGATTCAATTGGAAATTAAGGGTTTGGATGCTCCAAAGAATAGACCCTTCAGATTCGAAAACATCTGGCTCTCCCACCCAGATTTCTTGAGTAATATCAAAAAATGGTGGATTGAGGACTTGCAGATCCAAGGATCTAAAATGTTTCTCCTGCATAAAAGACTAAAGCATATTAAATTTAGACTCAAAGAATGGAATAAGAAGGATTTTGGTAAAAATTTTGTGAATAAAAAATCAGTGGAAAACAAAATTTAGGAACTCATCCAGGAGTTGATCCATGAAGGATTTAACTATAACAAAAATGAACAATCTGACAAACTTCACCATGAATGGGAAAACCTATGTAAACAAGAGGAAATACTCTGGAGACAAAAATCCAGAGTGTAATGGCTCAAAGAAGGAGAGCGCAATACGAGATTTTTTCATATATCCACCATGGCTAATAGAGCATTCAAAAGAATAAGAAGGGAGAGACTCAGAACACACATAAGGATATCGAAAAGGTGCTTGTCCAGCATTTTCGAGACATTTCACGAGAAAACAATCCAGACAGGGAAGAATCAATGAAGGAAATCACAAGATATATCCCTAAGATGGTGTCTAGAGAGGACAATATTAACCTAAACAGACCAGTAACTGAAGAGGAAGTTAGCGAAGTTCTCAAAGAAATGCAGAATGGCAAAGCACCAAGCCTAGATGGTTTTAATGTGGATTTCTTCAAAGCTTGTTGGGATATAGTTAAACTAGATATTCTAAATGTTGTTGAGGATTCTAGGGGTAGTAAAACTATCCTAAAAGCCCTCAATACCTCCTTCATCTCCCTGATACCCAAACAGGACTCGGCTCAAACAACAAATAAGTATAGAACCATAGCTTTATGCAATGTAGTTTACAAGATAATATCCAAAGTAGTGGCTAATAGACTCAAACCTCTCCTCCCTACATTAGTATCATAGGAGCAATCTGGTTATGTGGAGGGCAGGCAAATTTTGAACAACATTATTCAAGCCCAGGAGGTGGTTCACTCTCTCACAAGCAAAAAGAAGGCGGGGATGATCATGCAACTGGATATCACCAAAGCTTATGATAAGGTCAATTGGGTATATATCAAAAAGATACTCACAGCCTTTGGGTTTGATCACAATTGGGTCAAATGGGTAATGGCTTTGGTAACTACATCCAGCTTTTCGATTTTGGTTAACGGCTCTCCCTCGAATATCTTCACTCCTTCTAGAGGCCTTAGATAGGGAGACCTGCTCTCTCGCTTTCTCTTCATCCTTATGATGGAAGGACTTGGCAGGGCTATCAAGCAGGCTAAAGACATGGGCAAAATTAAGGGTCTTCAAGTAACTGAGAATGGACAGACACTTACTCACCAACAATTTGTAGATGACACCTTGTTGCAAGGAATTCCCACAGTCAAAGAAGCCGTTGCCTACAATCAAATACTCAATGTTTTTGCAAGGGCAATAGGTATGGAAGTTAATCTTTCAAAATCAAAAATTTTATTCTTTAATACTAACATTGATATTCAAAGAAATATCTCAAGGATCCTTGACTTCCAAAGGGACTCCCTCCCCTCAAAATATCTGGGAGTGCCTCTCACGGACAAACCAATGTGTAAAAGTATTTGGGAACCTGTGTTAAATAAGTTACAAGATAAAGTTAAAAAATGGACCTTCAGAGCCTTAAACTTGGTTGGAAAGCTTGTTCTGACAAAAACAGTTCTACAATCCATCCCAGTTTTCATGTTATCAGCCCCCCCAACTCCCAAAGGAGTCTTAGAACAGATTAGAAATATTCAAAGAGATTTTCTATGGGGTAAGGAGGAAACTAGGAAGAAATGGGCCCTAGTTTCCTGGGGAAAAATATGCAAACCCAAAAGTCATGGGGGTCTAGGCTTAGATGATCAGGAGATTCTTAGAAAAGTGCTAGGAGCCAAGCTTTGGTGGCGATGGGTGCAAAAGCCAAAAGCCCATTGGGCAAGGATTTGGAAAGAAAAATATGCTAGCTCTTGGCACCCAAATGATCTCATAAGAATGTTGGGAAACATAAGGGGCTCTCACATCTGGAACAGGGCTTGGGAGAATAGAAGCATAGTGCAACAACACAGTTTCTGGGAAAACAGAGAAGGTGATCTAGCACTCTTTTGGGAGGACAAATGGCAACAAGAACTAGTGTTGTTAAAAGAGGACTTCTTAAGTCTCAAACAAGAAACAGATTCCCAAGGGTTAAGCAAAGTAAGAGATTTCTGGGATTTCACTCAGGTTCAGGGAAAGTGGAGAAGCTGGAGTAACATTGACTGCAGAGATAACAACCTCATAACAACAGAAGCAGAGGCACTTAGAAGTATATTAAAACAAAGGATGATCTTGGTCACTGAGGGGCAGGATCAATTGAGATGGGGTAACAACAACAAAGGTAACTTTAATCTCAAAGAGGCAAAGAATATTCTCCTTGGGCTGGAGTCCAGTGTTCCAAAAAAATCCTGGAAGCAACTCTCGATTTACCAAGGATGGATGAAGATCAAGCTTTTTATGTGGCTGGTTCACCATAAGAAAATTTTGACATGGGACAATATTAGAAAAAGGGGTGTCTTGGGGCCTTCTAGATGTCAGCTTTGGGAAGAGCATGAAGAGACTATGGAGCACATTCTCAACTACTGCTCTTACACCACCTAGCTATGGAATTCTTTTTCCAACAAACAAATAGGGACAGAGGGAGTATTACGAATACCTTGAATAAATGGAGAAGGAGCTTTTCGGAGAATGAGGCTCTTAATTTGGCCTGGGCTTTCACACCAGGATTCATTATCTGGAATGTGTGGAAAGAAAGAAACAAAAGAATCTTCAAGAGTGAAAAGGCCAACCCTCAGAAGCTTTATGATTTGATTTTAAAGTAGATCAGGGAAACAGTCAGTACCACAATGCGCAATATCCCAGAGAATCCTCTCTCAAAAAAGGAGCTAAGAGCTCTCAAATTGTTGGGATTGCAAGGGATCACTCCACAAGGGATTGGTAAAAAGGATACGACAATGAATATAGAGAAAGATTTCTGGCACCCTCCTCCGAAAAACTACCTGAAATCTAATATTGATGGACCCTCAAAAGGGAATCCGGGAAAAGCTGGTTTTGGAGGAGTTTTAAGAAATGAAGAGGGCAGAATCATATTAATCTTCCACAGCCATTTAGGTAAAGCAACAAATAACATGGTGGAATTAATGGCACTGGAGCAATGCCTATCCTGCTTCAAATTCGCAATCCAACTGTCATTATAGAGGCAGACTCTGAAATTTCCATCAACTCTTTAAAAAGAATTAGCTGTGGTTCTAAACCGGAGAAAGTCTCAAAACATTGGAAACTAATCCAAGTTTATCAACGGATTCAAGCACACCTTCAAGGACTTTGTACTATTAGTTTCAATCATGTGCGCAGAAATGCTAATAAGCTTGCGGACATTCTGGCCAACCAAGGTGTGAACAATGAGGATTGCAGGATGGTGAAGAACTGGCAAGAAATGCCTTAGAACCGTGTAAAGGTACTATGTAATGAGCAAGCGGCAGAGGACATGGAAGTGGTCAGATATCGTGGGTGGGTTTCATGCAGGAGTGAAGTTTCCCCAGCCAATGATTCCTCTGCCTCTTAGTTTTTCCTTTGGGAGTCACTGGGGATCCATGGCTAGAACGGAAGCAACGGGAGGTAAGTTCCTTCAGTCACCGGATTAGTTTTCCTTGTCGAGTCCGTGGGGATTACTGCGCATCGGTGGTTTTCTGATGATCACGTGGTGCTTACATGGTAAGCGGTTTTAATTTTTTGGCTGCGATTCCATTGAGTAGTCAACACGTGGCTTTGGCCGGTTTTGCTTACCTCCCTTCATCGCGGCTTAAAGTTCGGTTGTGTGGGGGGGGAGCAATATGGCTCTTGGTCGTTGGATCTAGATGCCCGGATCAACGGTTGGGAAAGAGTCGGTAGTTTGGTGGAGTTAGGAGAATAGACAAACGCTTTGGCGGGGTTTTTGAGGCAGAGATTCTTTGAAAACAACTCTTATGGTGGTCCCCACTTATCGAGTTGACCTGAAGACGGTTTTGTGGGTTGTATGTTTAGTAAGGAATGGTTTGTCCAAAGCTCTCGGTTTCGGACGGCTTATGTACACTATGTAACCATATTTTGATTTAATGATATAGAAGGTTTTGCTCTTGCTTCAGCAAAAAAAGAAATTAAAAAAAAAAAAAAGGTCTAGCAAAGTAACCTCCCCTTAAAATAGACAAATATGAATTGAAGCAATAGTGAATCATCTTGGATGACAAAACGAGCAAAAGTAAAATAACTTTCCATGAACTTGTTATTTTAATTTTATGTTAAATTTTTTGACATTATATTGTCATATTATCTTACTTTTACGCCAATTCATAAAGTGATATACCCACTACTAGATTAATTTCAATTCTAGAATAAACTAAGTTATTTTTTTATTAGAAAAACTTTAAATTTTATATAAATTATGATTAAAAATATTAAAATAATTTATTAATAATTAAAATCTAAACCTCACCTATGCAAAAAAATCAAATTACCATTAAATAAATATCTCTTAATATCCTAATAAATTGTCTTCAACTCATCTAAAATTTAAAATGTGAACCGAACAAAATATTTTTGGACAAATCCTTAATCACCCAAATAAAATATCCATAACTATTTCTTAAAGATTATTTAAATATAATATGTTAAAATTTGATAAAGACTTTGTAATGTTATGCTTTTTATTCCACCGTTTATCAAAATCTAGAAACTTTGTAATGTTATAATTTTTGAATGGGGCCATTTCAAAACCAAATCCCAGCCCTTTATTCCTTACAACAATAACACCCAATATGAAGGATTATATAAACAAATTATCCACAGGCCTGTGGATAGAGCACAAAATCAACTTTGTCAGGAAATCTAAAAGCTTTGTAGATTTTAAATCCACCATTTCAAAAACCAAATCCACCATTTCAAAACCAAATCTTCAATATTATATTTTAAAACCCTTTGTTCCCTTTCAACTCCCAAAAAGATAAAGGCAACAATGATCAGTTTAATTATAAAGAAATATAATTATAAGGAATTATATTAAAAAGGTTGCCCACAAGCCTATGGATAGAGCACAAAATCAATGAGGAAATAAAGGTAAGTGTTTTTGAAATCATAGTATCTTCTTAGGACTTTTGTCACGTGTGGTAGAATCAGTTTTATTAAGATGCCATTCGTTGGAAAGCTATATTGTCCTAAGGATCTTATTCAAAATTAAGGGCATCTTTGCATTGTTTTCAATGGGTTTAGAGATTGCATGATTTTATATATATATATATATATATATCATTGTGTCCTCTCTTTAAGTGAGCCCACGACAGTTTACACGTCAACCTCAAAACAACATTTTCAATTTCATTTTTTAAGATTAACATTTTCAATTTCATTATTGCAGTACTACTATTATGTAATGTGAGTATTTTTTCTTTGAATTAAAATAAAGATAGTAAATTTAATTATTATATTATTATATATTTTTTAATTTAAAAAAATTATTTGAAAAAATCATATTTCAAAATAATAGAAATTTGATTATGATTTTTTTTAAGTTTTAATTTATTTAAAAAAAAATTATTTGAAGAAAATGAGTGAATCAATGTAAATCGTTTTTTATTAGAAAATAAATTCATTACGAAAGCTGAATTGTTCTTTTTTTTATGTTAATTAAAAATATCACAAAATTTATCTAAATTTCTGATTCTAAAGCTCAAAAATTAAGCTCAATTATACTATCCATTATCTCTTTGTACCATCTTTAAATAAAGACTATCAAAATTTTAACCAAACCCTAACCATTACCAAAATGCTTTGCAACATTTTTTTTTAACTTTCTTTTTTACATAAGAACATGCTTTCTTAATTTTGATTTACAATAAACTATATTATACATCCAATTAAAAAAATAATTACTAAAATCAAATTTTATAATATTTTTCATCCAAATTTGATAAATATCACAATCAACATTCCAAAAATCTAATAATAAAATCCAATAACCATATATTATAATTATACTTTTAAATTTGTAATACTAACAACTAACTCTCATAATATATGATATCAATATATATTTCTCGTTTATGGATTACTATGCTCCATAAATTTTATTTGCATAACAACCAATTCACATTTTTTTACTCTGCCATATATGATTTTGACATTTATATTTTTGTTTTATGGATAAACGACATTTTCTGAATTTATAAATATAAAGTATAATAATTATAAGTATAGATTACATAGACTTATAGTAATATTTTTGATATATAAATTAATATTATTGATCGTGATAATTCAACAAAATTAAAATTTACTCAGTATAATGATTTTTTTAACATTAAAGTTAAACATTATTATTTGTTTCACATCCCATGGAAGCCTATGACAAAGGTGGTGTTTCATGTGCGCAAGGAGTTAGGCAGGTGGCCCTATGTGTGACACATTTCTTTGATGATGAAAAATATAACCTATTATTTTAATAGGTAGTAATAAACCTAATGTGCAATGTATTTTTATTATCTTCCATTTTTTATTCAAGAGTGCCAAGAATTAAACTTGGTTGGGAAAGTAGTTCTACACATCATCATTTCAAGTTATAATTAATTCAAGTAAAGGCGAGGAAACTTTAGGTGGAAAGGAATTTCAAGAATTAGGTTCTACATTGTGTAGTAATCCACTCCAATCAACTTTGACTAGTGATCGACTTCTCAATTAGTGCACTTTTCCTTCTTGGCTAGATCATTCATTTTAGATAGATGAATTATTGGAAAATGTAGATTATTAAGTGTGGAAAAGTCAAGGTTAAGGTTGTTGTTGTATTTCACTTTTTTTTAAGTTTTAAAGATTTTAGTGATCGATTATAAATGAAATACATCATATACAATTACGACTTTTTTTTTGGCACAATGTACCATATACTATCAGGAACATAATTGAGATGTATGAGATTTTGAATAGAAAATGAGATATATAGGAACAAAAGAAACAATTACAAAAGAGAATCACCCAATTTGGGGTAGGTCCTTAGAGCAACTTTTATTTCCTTTCTTTTTCGAAACCTTAACCCATTCTTCCAAAGGTGGGTTTATCAAAGCAATCTGAAGATTATCATTGTGTGTTGAAGGAGAGTCCCTGTCAAATTCCAAAGAAGCTAACTCATGAACTTGCTTCAGTGTGCCCAAAGAAGCATTATTATTCATTATATTTGTGGTTGTCAAAGGATCATGTTTCACAATGGGATCGCTATGAGACTTTTGGGGAGTTGAAGGTTGAACCTTATCCATTGAATGAATTTCATCATCCTTGTTTGAATTTAATGAAGCCTAGCTCTCCATTTAAGGAAAGTCACAAGGCTTCTAACTTTTAGCTATGGAATTATGAATGCATCACTTTTGATGATATTTGAGCATGGGGCGAGAATTCTATAAATGGCATGTTTGCTAACATAAATGACATAGTCTAGATCCTAGGTCCAATGAAAATCCCCTATTTTTAAATTGATTTGGTTTGATATCCATTTACTGATATCGATTACAACACACATTTTTCCATATGTGTAAACTCCAAGTTGCACACGAGAAACATCAATTGTAAGGAAACAACCTAGTGAGATTCCAGTGCCCTAAAAGATTGTCTGGTGCCACAAGCGAGTGCACAAATTATGAAATTGGACCCATATTGGCAACTTGGTAATGAAATTCATAGAAGGGTGAACATATGGAAACCAAGGGGTTATAAATATTCTAGCATTGCCCCAAAACCAGGCCCTTTAGATAAAACTTTCTGGTAGTCTTCAAGATGTACAAGCACCATAATGAAGAATCCTTTGGCGCAGAAAGTAACCTTGGAGTTCTTGGTCCGTGAAGAATAGATCCATTGATAAAGATTGGTAGAGAAGGGGCATAAACCATTACAATGACATATTAGGGTTGTCTCTACAAAAATATGATGGAATTCCTCAAGATCAAGGTGAGAGATTTATAAGGAGGGAGTTTCCTTAGATTTTTCAACCAAAAATGACCCAGGAACTGCTTGGGACTGAGCTATCTTTCCTGAGGGTTGAGCATGGACAACATCTTTATAAGAAAAATCTCAAGAGGAGGAAGGATTTCCCACAAGCCCTCCTTGCAAATGAAGGGTCATAAAAATAGTGGCATTCTTATCAATATTATAGATTAAAAGAGCGGAAGAATCGTCGAGTTGGTTACCATTGAAAAGTAGGCATTGTATGACAAGGGGAATGCCAACTAGAAGCTCCAATACCAAATCTATGGATCAAACCCTAAGGAGCTATGAATTCCTAGAGAGAAGCTTGACAAGGATCTGAAATGAACTTTGAGGAACCTTTACGAGTTGCCACTGCTTCACTTCTAATTTTTGGAAGGTGTGGAACATGTCACCACTACGACACTTGAATCTAATGAGCCCCGTGAATTTTCAACTAGAAAAACAATGGTTCATTTGGCTTGGAAGAAGGGGAGGGGGGTTTTGTTGTTTTTTTGGTTCCAGTTGATGAATGGTCATGCTGCAAGGAGGATCGGCCCCACCAACGACCATATATTCTAATTAAATCAAATAGCACTAACCTTAGGTCATGGGATAGAAACCTCACCCTGCATCGACTGTTATTATTATAGTTCGTCGAAGGATGATTTGGGGGAATCGAGTCACACAAATTCGTAGTAGCACTTAGATCAAAGGCTCATGGTGGCCGAACTTCCGAAGAAGACACAAGTTTTGGCACAATGAATGAGCCCTTCCAGGACTTGGAACCTGGTCTCCTTCTAGTTCCAACTCTCTTTAGCCATTATGTTCAAGAGCTCTCGAGTTTGAATCCAAGGAAAAAACCCTAGCTCAAATTTGTGTTGTTGTGATTCATTAATTTCTCCCTAGTTCATGAATAATTTCCCTTCTAAGAGTTATCTTTGTTATTTTCTATGGCTACTTTTGATATTTTCCTTTTTGGATACTTAGTTATTATCATAAAAACTATTGTTTTAAATTGCACGCTAGTTCTCCATATTCTCTAATAAATATTGTGATGGTAAAATCAAAGAATTTCATAGGCTAAAGTTGAGACAAATGACCATGGATGAAAACATGAATAAATTCTTAGAGTTGTTGAGATTGTCAAGTACATCAAACATGAGAAGGTAAAAGTTCCAATGCCTCTTAAGTGGATTACCTCAATCTTAGGGATAAAAATATTGATTTTGGTGAACCTCAAACTCTAGATGAGGCCATTAGAAAGGTTAAATATGCTATGAGTATAACAAAACAATCAAGAACTTCACAAAACATGGAATCAAGAAAAAATAAGTAGAAGCTTCACCAAATAAATAAAGGGTTCAAGCCTCCTAATTTAAAAAAAAAAAAAAAAAAAAATAGAAAATAGAAAGTATAACTAAGTTATTTAAATAAATGGGAAAGAGGACAAGAGAACCTATCCAATGTTGAACATGTAGGAAATACCATTTAAGCAAAAAAATTCTACATCAAAAAGAGAACATTGGGAATGCTCATAAATTTCAGGTGGCTACAATTGTTAACAATATAGAAAGGACTATTCCTAGGATCTATGTTGCACTAGAAGATGACTAAGCATATCACAAATCAATTGTAATTTAAATTGAAGGTAAGATTGCAAAGAAATCCCTTTTGATTCTAATTGATCCAAGATCTCATCACATCGATGTTACTCCTAAAGTTGTTGAAAAAACATGCTCTTAAGAAGTGTAAGGATAGTAAGCCTTAGCTAGTTGAATTAGCCATTATAACAAGAGGAAATTTAGTGAATTGGTGGAGAGATGTATACTAGAGCTTAATGGACTCTTCACATTGGAAAACTTGAATATTTTCCACTTAGTTCTTATGATATCATTATTGGTATGGAGTGGTTGGAACAACAATGTGTTAAATTTTATTGCTACAACAATACTTTTAACTACAATGATGAAGATGGAAACTCAAGGACAGAAAGATGCATTCCTAAGAAAAACTCTACTAGACATATTTTAACCATGTAGTGGAAGAAATGTTTTATAAAAAGGATGACAATTGCATGTAACCCACATAATCAATGAAGTATATAGGTACCAAGCTTGAAGATTGTCCTACACTATAATATTTCTATTTTGCATTTCCAAATGAAATATCAAAACTTCCCCAATAAAGGATATTAATTTCTATGTGGATATTATTCCTAGCATGGCACTAATGTCCAAGACTCCATACACAATCATCAGTACCCTAGAATTATTGGCATTAAAAGTGAAATTGCAAGGGTTTTTAGAAAAGGGATATATTTGGCCAAGTATGTCTCCATGGAGAGAAACTATCTTATTTGAAAAAATGAGAGATGGAACTCTTAAGCTATGTATTGATTACAAGATACTAACTAAACTCATATTGAAGAATAAGAATCCATTACCTTGTACCATTGACACCAAATGAGAGGCAAAAAAATCTTCTCAGGAATTGATTTGAGATCTCAATATCATGAAGTATAAGTTAAAGGAGAAATCATCCATAATATAGATTTCAAAATGAAGTTATGGTTGTTATGAATGTGTAGTGGTGCCATTTAGTGTTACAAATGCACTAGTTACATTCATGTGTTTCATGAATAGTGTTTTCAACAAGTAATTGACAGTTGTGTGCTCAATTTTCTCTAGTGATATATTAATTTACTCTAAGAATGATGAAGAGCATGAGAATAATTTTAGAAATGTTTTTAAAGTGTTAAGAGAGCATAAATTGTATGAAAAACTAACCAAACATGATTTAAAAAAAAAAAACATTATTTAGGTCACCTTATTTCAAAAGAAGGAATATTTGTGGATCTAAAGAAGATTGAGGCTATAATGAATTGGCTAACTACAAATATTGTAACAAATGTGAAATATTTTGTGGGTCTCGCTAGCTATTATAGAAGATTCATTAAGGAATTTTCCGAGATTGCTTACCCAGGTTTTTCCTTGCAAAAGAAATGGGTAAAGTTTGAATGGTGCCGATATTGTGAAGAAGGCTTTTAGCTATTGAAGAAGCTTCTCATAGCTTCCTAAACTCTACAAATTGTAAATATAGATAAATATTTCATTGTGTGCACTAATGCTTGAATTGAAGACCTTAGTGGGCTTTTCATGCAAGGTAAGCATGCAGTATGTTATGAGTCAAAAAATTGAAAGAACATGAGAAAAACTATGTTATTCATGACTTGAAACTTGATGCAATAGTCCATGCTCTAAAAATTTGGAGACACTAGATAATGAGAAAAATATATGAGCTTGTAATTGATCATAATTGCTTAAATTATTTATTTAATCATACAAACTTAAATGGTTTTTTTCTTTTTTTCTTTTTTTTAAATAATCCTAAATTCTATTACTGAAACATAGTGATACACTGAGGCTTTGGCCTTTGCATGTTCGTGCCATGGTTTAAGGCGTATAATAGCAAAATAGGATTGTGAGTGCCGATTATCGAAACCAGTCCAGTTCAAAAATGAAATTGCAAAAATGAACTTACTGCCCGCACAGGGGAAACCAGCAATCAATCACAGTAGCTAGCATGATTTTCAAAAATGCACAAAAAAAATCCTATTGATGTAATTCCAGAAACCTGAGACTCGATGACGCGTGGCAAGTCGTGTGGCAAGATGTGCTAGCAAGTCAGGTGTTATGCGGCAGCGACGGGTGTTCTTCAATGATGAAACACCTGTACGGATCAATGTCGTCCTCTTCCTGTTGCATCGCACCCATGTCGTCTTTCGCCTGAGAATCATGGTTCTTCTCCTCCATTTTGTTCTTGTCCTCAGGATTGTCCTTCTTCTCCCTTGCGCAGTGTGGTCTTCCATCGTCCCTGGCTGGCTCCTCGCAGATTGAGCTTCCTTCTTTGTTGGTTGGCTCCTCATGGAAGGTAATTGAGATGGTGACTGTTAACACCGGTTGGTTCAGGGAGCAGCGATAAGTGAACTGGGTTGAGCAAAGGGGTTGCTATGGGTTGGAAGGAATGTGAATGGTTGGAGAGGTGGAATGCATCGGTTGGAAGTGGAGAGCTCGTGAGCAGCCGCTGTGTGTGTTTCGATAGTGGCCAGAGACCAATTGAGTCGAGGGGGATGAGGAGTTTGAGGCAGGGGAAGGTGGAGAGCGAGGCAATCTGCCTCTACTACTCCCTCTTCTGCTTCACATTCTATGGCGAAGCCTAGGCATTTTGACGTGGGAGCGAAGAGAATATCTGCTAGGAGGCAGCTCAGAGAATTGAGAAGGCGCAGCAGGTTCAGAGGTTGGCTCAGAGGAGGGAATAGCAGTAGATACAAAATGGAGAATGAGGTTGCAAATAAAGCTCTGTGAATAATGATTACCTGGGCCAAATTCAATGAAACATAGAATGCTACAACGCCTGCCCGTAGCAGTGCATGAGCTTGGTTCCACTGCACCCAGTGGACAATGAAATTGCAGAGGCGAAGGATTAGAGACAAAGGAGGTGGAGTGGAAATTACCAGATGGTGCCATTAAGCAGAGACGAGGCGGGTAGACGTAGCCAGGTTGATTAGAGTGCCAGCTTAAATGCCATTTATTGCTGCTATTAATCTGTTTTATGGTTCTATGTGCGGGATTACGGAGGGCCATGTGGCCAGGCCACTTGCCATCCCGTTCCTCCGCCATCATATCAATTTCGACATACACCTGCATCCGGGACATACAAACTTAAATGTTAGGCAAGCTATATGGATGGGATTTCTTTATGAATGCTAAATGATGTTGGGTTTCCTATTTATTAAAATAAAATGTATATTCCCAACTCTTTAGAGTTAAGAAGTATTATCATGTATGAAATACATAATATGCCATATATTGGACATTCAATCCACCAAAAAATTGTTGCTATAGAAATAAAGCAATACTTTTAGTGATCTGATGGATCAAAATAGTGCTCAAAATTCAAATTGTGTGACAAAACTTGAAACCTGAATGATTGGATAGATCTCGTTGATTTGAACCCAACACAATTTGTTTCACTCAAAACCGATATCATATGTTCTCGATATCGCATTCTGATCAAATTGGCAAACAAGTAAATTTTGGTAAAAAGGACAGGTGACTGGACATTTTGGGATAGTGGCAGGCCGCCACATGGCCTCTCCTGATTTGTCCAAAAATTCAAATTTTTTGGGCCATTTATTGGTTGACACTTATCACATTTTTATTGGTCTGTGTATGAGGATTTTCGATTGGTTCAAGGGTTTGTGAAGTGGCAGAATGAGGGAGAGCCATGTGGGCCAATCAGTGGCTGTTGCATGACCTCCTCTTCGTCGTGAAAAAAATTGTATGGCCAAACTAGACCTCTATGAGGTTCAAACTTGTGACATCCACCGAACAACTACAACCTTCCATCATTGCACCACACACTTGTTCCTTGTTAACAATGGTTCAAAAATTGTATTTCAAAGTTATCCAATGCACATTTTGAAGGGGGGGTCAGGATAAGCCCTAGTTCCTATCCACCCGAACGCCATAGGACCACGAGCGGGGAACCAAGGGCTAGGGCATAGCCCAGCCCACGAACCATGGACCTAGCCATATAACCCAATGGGGATAAAGCGCAAGACCGGAGGCTAATGGGAAGAGGGGCCAGCCCCAAGGCACATGGTGCCTCATATGTCTGCTGGCACGGAAGGAGAGGGGCCAGCCCATGGTCACAAGAGAGCCCATGTAACCACAGGCATGGATAATTGGCGGGAGGTAGCCCATGGTCACAAGTGACCCATAAAACTAGGAGTGCGTGCCCAGTTGGGTGCTAGACAACAACCCCAGAATATTGGCCCCCTATGTGGTCTTATGGTTGTCACGTGATCATGATTTTTGGAACTGGGTGCTTAATAGGAAAACTAATTGTCCTACAATTTCGCCCGCCGAATGGGAATGTAGGTCAGGTTTGTGCATCGGTTCTACCTTTGGGGTGCTCAAGCCAGGTTGAGGCTGAATTGGAGGATGGTTAGCTATAGAATTTGGGAAAATGAAGAAACAATCATAATTTTTTAAATTTTTGGCCAAGTGAGGTGCAAAAAGAACCAAAATGGGGGTTTTTGACAGTATTGATCCATTGGAAACATCAGTTCTACTATTTGAATTGTATAAAGCATGTAAACACACTTTTGAGCATTTTTAATGAAATAGGTCCTCCATTCGAAGTTGGACGAGGAGATGTAGCCCAAGAGAGGGGTGAACTCCTTTATCATGCGTTGTGTTATGTGTTTCAGATATGGTTATTTGTCTTTGTTTGGTTTTAAAATTTGGTTAAATTTACTTGTTTATGTGTTTAGTAAGTTGATCCTCTACCCAAAACACATATAAAATTTAACTTGCAAATTGTTAAAAATCTTCAAGTTTTCACATTCAGATCATTTCGGTATCAGAGCCCAGGTTATTGTAAAGATTTTATTTGTTTGCAAGTGTTTTTCTTATGCTTACAAGGTTGAAGCTTAAAAGAGGAGAAGGATAACTTGTGGAGCAAAGATCTCAAATTGTTTCAAGGATAACAAACACACCTCAAGCTTAAATAGCCATGGCACATGAAGAAGGTCCTAAAGAGATGTTTGAAGATGAGAATACTTTCATAAACAAATTCTTTAAGATGTCTGAGATGGTTAAGGTTCTGTATGAGGAGAGGAATTCCAAACTATATGGATAAATCTCAAAACCTCATGGACGAAAAGGATACAAACCTCCAAAAGGGAATGGAGAAAATGGTGACAAGCCACCACCTTCACCTCCATCATCATCCTCATCTTCATCTTCATCCTCATCTTCAACTTCTTCTACCCTTTCACAAACACATCCAAATTCCCTAAATGGTCATGATAAAACTCCTTTGCTTAAGCTTGATATTGAGTTTGAATTGCCTATGTACAATGGAAAGGTAAATATAGAGAGATTAGATAATTGGATTTGTGAGATTGAAGTGTATTATAGGATACAAAGAATCAAAGATGATGAAATCAAGATTCAGCGTGCTTCTCTTAGATTGGAAGGTGCAACACTATTTTGGTGGGAATCCAAAACTCAAAAGGACATGAAGAAATATGGTAAGATTTTGTCCTCTTGGAATGATTTTTTTGTTGTAATAAGAAGGAAAATTTATCCATTAGCATACACAAAAAAAACTATTATGGATTGGCAAAACGTTAGGCAAGCTAAAGGGCAAAATGTGCAATCTTATACTCAAAAATTTAGGAAAAGAGCTTTGATTTTGGGTATAGATTTTTCCTCACGAGATACTTTTCTCAAATACATTGGAGGATTGCATAGTTATTGGAGGAATGCCATTCTCATGTTTAGCCCTATAAAACTATATGAGGTTTGTGTTCAGGCAACTCATCTAGAGGCAAGAGGGAAAAATGTTTCTGAAGAAATTAGTGAGAGTTCCTCTGAGTCTGGAGAAAAAGGAAAAGGTAAGTTAAAAGGAAAAGGGAAGAATAATGCTACCACCAAGATGGAGAAATAAAAAATTGCATGTAAACATTATTCTAGAGAGGGCTATGATGAAGATCATTGTTGGAAACTTCATCCAGAAATGAGACCCAAAAAGTTTAATAACAAGGAGAAGGAGAAGACAGTTTCAACTACACAACAAGATTTAGGTTCAAATTCTGGAGATGAAACAAAGATCACAAGCATGAGTTTGAAAGTTAATGACATTGCAAGTACTAGTTCTTCAAATTGTCTCAATGAAACTCAATATGAAAAAACAAGAATAGATCTTTTCCACATTAGATTTATTTCAAAACATACAAATATAGATACATTGATTGATGATGGTTCACAAGAAAATCTTATCTTAGAAGACATTGTCAAGAAGTTGAATTTAGAAACCATTCCTCATCCTAAACCTTATCCTTTAGGTTGGATATGTGACAATGCAAAATTGCATGTGACAAAAAGATGTAAACTAAAATTTGCGATCAACTTTTTAGATGAGGTAGACCTTGATATGATTCCAACTGATATATGTGGTATTGTTTTTGGAAGCCCATATCTATATGATAGGAGATATACTTTTCATCTCCATGAGAAAAAATATCATTTGTTCAAGAATGGGATTGAGTACATTGTTAGAGCACACAACAAGAAGTTGAATTCATCTCTTGTAAGTGCATGACAAATGAAGAGGATTATTAATGTTCGTTAGAGCTTTGCATTGTTAATGATCAAACATGGAGATGTTGAGGAATATAAAACCTTTCAAGGATATGAATCAAGTTTGAAATCTAATTTCATTGATGTTTCTAATCCATGTGATAATATGTTTCAGGAGTCTAACATGTTTCCTCCTAAAAGGGGTAAACAAAATGAAGTAAATTTGCAGCAGCATGCATCATTTTTGAACATTCGTGTGAACAAGATGTCAATGTTGGAGAGTGTAGAGGTCAAAAGAAAATGCAAAAGCAAATTGACAAATAGGACATTGGTTCCAAAACTTCTTCTTATGGACTTCATAATGTGTTGGCTTTGAAAAGGGATGGTGCATGGCGATGGTGATCACATTTGGTCAAGAATCGAGTCAAGTACAAGGCTAGACATGGTAAGCATCGTCATGATGATAGTGGTCAAGGTGAGAAGAATTTGAGATTGTTTAAGTTTCCTTTGATTGGAGACCGAGGAGGGAATGTGTTTATTCCTTCAAAGGAAGTTTGGTGTTATGCATATTCTGGGAAATTGCAGAAAGATTATATCTATGGCAGCAAGAAAAGGACTCCAAAATCAAGTAAAATTATATATTTTCATGAAAATCTCAAAATGAAAAATTCAAGCAACGTTTAGTGGATTGAGACTGGAAGGGTGAGGGAATTGTACCATCATCTATTTGTTGACTGATAAAGAGCTTTTGGAGGTCCAAAATCTTCCAATGGGGAGGAGTGATATGGTGGATCAAAATAGTGCTCAAAATTCAAAGTGAGTGACAGAGCTTGAATCCTAAACAAATGGATAGATCTCGACGATCTAAACCCAATGCATTTTGTTTCACTCAAAATCGATATCGGATGCTCCCGATATCACGTTTTGATCAAATAGGTAAACAAGTAAATTTTGGAAAAAAGGACAGGTGACTGGACATTTTGGGCCAATGGCAGGCTGCCACATGACCTCTCCTGATTTGTCCAAAAATTCAAATTTTGTGGGCCATTCATTGTTTAACACTTGTAACATTTTTATTGGTTTGTGTATGATGGTTTTCGATTGGTTCAAGGGTTTTTGAAGTGGCCCAATGAGGGAGAGCCACATGGGCTAATCGGTGGCTGCCACATGGCCTCCTCTTGGCCGTGAAAATTTTTGTATGGCCAAACTAGGCCTCTGTGAGGTTCAAACTTGGGACCTCCACCAAATAACTACAACCTTCCACCATTACTCCACACACTTGTTCCTTGTTAACAATGGTTCAAAAATTGTATTTGAACGTTATACAATGTGCATTTTGAAGGGGGGATCGGGCTAATCCCTAGCCCCTGGCTACCCCAGCACCACATTACTGCGAGAGGGGGGCCAAGGGCCAGGGCATAGCCCATCCCACGGCCATGGACCTAACCATATAACCCAACGACGATAGAGTGCAAGACTAAAGGTTAACGGGAAGAGGGACCAACCCATAGGGGGCTAGCCCCAAGGCACATGGTGCCTCATATGACTGTGGTCACGGAAGTAGAGGGGCCAACCCCTAGGGGACTAGCCCATGGTCACAAGTAATCCATAAAACCAGAAGCGTGCACCCAGTTGTGTGCTAGACAACAGCCTCGGAATATCAACCCCCTATGCAGTCTTATGGTCGCCATGTGACCATGATTTTTGAAACTGGGGGCTTAATGGGCGGACTAACCATCCTACAATTTCACCCATCAAGTGGGATTGTAGGCCAGGTTTGTACGTCGGTTCCGTGTTTGGGGCACTCAAGACATATTGAGGTTGAATTGGAGGATAGTTAGCTACAGAATTTTCTACAATTGTTTCTTCACCTCACTTGCTTCTATAATAGAATTCTTGTGCAACCCATGTTTGGTAGTGGGGAGTCCGACTATAGTTGTATCTCACATTCTTATATGCCTATAGCAACTTTTCCAAAAAAAAAATTCTCTTTCTTAGTACACACCTCCAGGGGTGCCTGACCTCTTACTCACTCTTCTACAATTTGATTTTCCCTTAAAAATAGTAACACATACTTCTTGTTGGAATTAATCAATTTCTTGGCTTGGTTGGCATTTACCAGTGAAATTTTCGACTTGCATCTATGCACATTGATGGTGAATGATTTTCCATCCATGATGAGTCGGCATTAGTTGGCTCTCTGCATGAATATTTCTTCTCCCAGGGATATGTAGGGACTCACAAACACAACTCCACATCCATCAAGGGGAACCACATCTAGTTCTACTTCATCAATAAAATCGACACTAATGGAAAATCTAATTTTGCATTGTTTTATTACCTTTAGCTTTTCATTCTTATTTACCCATCCCAATGGACATGGGCTTGGATGATCATGAACTTCTAGCCCAAACTTCTTGACAAGCTCTACTACAATGAGATTCGCCTGTAATCCTGAGTCAAACGAAGCATCAATCTTTGTCTTTTTAACCTATATTTTTATATGGAAGAGTTTGCTCGTTTATTTCTCTTCATGTTGTTAAAGGCTACTCAGGTTCACCAGCTTCTACACTTATGTATAGACAATATTCTCATCCATGTCTGATTTTCTTTCAACTTGGTTCCTCAAATCAATGGCCATGAGATTCTTCTTCTTGTTGTCTTTCTTTTTGTTCTTCATGTTTAGCTTTGGATGCAACTTCTAGCACTTCTCCTTTGTATGACCGTCAATGTTACAGTGGTTGCAGTGCTTGTTGGGATCTTTGCACTGGTGTGTTGTGGTTGCCTAATTTTTATATTTTCCTCCTTTTTATTTTTCTTCCCCTCCTTAGAAGCATTATGTTGCTCCTTCTTCTTTGATCCACTTGATTGTGCTTTCTTCATACCTATTTTCTCAAGGTATTTTCTCTGTACACAAGCCTCGTCCATTGATTTGGGCTTGAATAACATCACTTACTCCTGCAGATGGTGGTGTAGGCCCCCCAAATAATTGTGGAGTACATCTAGGTTATTTGGAGAGATACCCAACATCATGGTCATCTTTTTGAACTCTGTGGTGTACTTCTACACACTTTTCCCCAACTTGTTTTCTGAAGTAGTGCCACTAGATCCGCTGGTCCTTTGCATACCTAATAACGTAAAATTATGACTTAACAAGTATTTTGAAGTCCTCCCACTTAGTCACTGTAGGCTCTCCCTCCAACCTCAAGGTCTCCATGTGGCTTTCCCACCAAGTTAGGGAATGGCACTCTAATTTTAGCTGCACAAATGAAATCTTTTGTTCTTCCTCAATTTGATGGACACTAAAATACACTTCCAGTTGTTGGAACAAGTGATTTAGCTTCAAAGTGTCAATCTCACCATAGTACAGCTTGATATCAACCTTCGTTTCCATTTTCGATAGGGGGTTGTGATTGATTCATGACACTCGAACTAGGTTGATCTTTTTCGAGTCCTTTCTTCAGTTGATTTTACGTATCTTGTCAATCTCTTGATCCCCATTTTAATCTTCATATCCCAATCTTATTTCCTAGGGCATCCATGAGCAGAGTTACATGACGATTTATAACCGCAACTTTTTGTTTCAGCCAAGGAATCCTCTCCTATGTAGGATCACGAGGGTTATTCACATATTCATCATGATTAGGGTTTTACGAATTTTGTCCCTGTCAATCTAGATTTCCTTCAAATATCCACAATATACTCAAAGAAACTTGCTCTAATACCATTCGGGAGAAAAACCAAGCTAGAAGGTGAGGTCGCTCTGGTCTCTTTCTTTGAATGGAAATACGATTGTGAATACAAAGAAGTATGGTTTGTGGCTGGTGGGCTACTACAATGAAAAAATACTCTATGTGTGCTCTATCTCCTATCCCTCTTGGCTATTTTTTCTTAATTATGGAACAAATGCACTCAAAAGAATGAAACTCCTTTTCCTCCTAGTGGTCGAGTTATAACATAGCCCGATAGCCTACTAATAGTTAGGTTTGACTACCTCAACTCTTTACCATATTTACAATATAGACTCTTCTAGAGTCTTATTCATCATAATCACATGGCCACTGTTGTCTAGGAAAATCCTCTCTGTAGACAGAGACGATCCCTCTCTAGTTTTTGTTTTTCTTTACAATGTTTTTTTATGATGCTTTTATTTGTTTTTTTGCAAAGTTTAAAAAAAATAATAACATTGATATTTTGAGGTTATGATTTTTTATATATTTATATATCGTTAATTAATACTTCAATAAAAATAAATTGTCAATGAGAAATAACAATTTTAAGCACTTGACAAAAAATACTTTTGCATATAAATATAATGAAAAAACTCTGTATTTCAAGACCTTTTCACTAAAAATAGCATATTATATAAAACAAAATTATGAAAAAAAACAATAAAGAAAATTTAGAGAAATAACAAAATTTATGAATTTTATACATGACATTTGAAGAGTTTCTTTCC
>APFE030952083.1:7782-39475 GCA_000404065.3 Pinus taeda | reverse complement strand
ATTTATTTTTTATTATTTTGTTTTATTTTATTTTTTTAAGCAAGGTGTATGTCGATCCTCGACTATGAACTTAACCCTATTATGTGTCAATTTGATAGTTGATTTTAAAGTTTTCGTTATAATGGATCAAGTACATCCCACAATGTGTCAATTTATGGTTGATTTTTAAGTTTTCATTGTAATGGGTCCAGTTTGCCTATAGTGCGTGTCAATTTGATGGTTTATTGTTAAATTTTTATTGCAATATGTCAAGTTGTCTTAGACTAAGATTTTAAAATAGCTTTACTTTTAGCATTTAAAAAATAAATTGCTCTTGGTATAATGACTCTTTTATTCAGGTGTTCATTTTTAAAGTTTTTTTAGTCATATAATTTTTTCATAATGTCATTGTTTAAATATGTTGAAAACTTAAGATTTTTTGTATTTATGATCTTTGGTTTTAATTCCATGGTTGAAAATTTGTCAAAATTTTAAGGTTTTTCGAAGTCATGATATTTTATTTTTAATACTATGGTTGAAAAAAATTATAAGTATTTTATCTTTAACACTATCGCTGAAAATTGTTAGAATTTTAAGGCTTTTCAGAGACATGACATTTTATCTTTAATGTCATGCCTGAAAATCGTTGGAATTTTAAGGTTTTTCGAAGTTATGATATTGTATCCTTAATGTCATTGCTAAAAAATATTGAAAATTTACCCCCTAAAAAAAGCATTATTCCAACATCGACACTTTTCATTTGCAGGGTGTTTTTTGCACAAAAAATTGGCTTTTATTGGTTTTTACTGTCATTTTTTTAAAATATTGAAAATTTACCCAAAAAATGTTATTCCAACATCAACACTTTTCGGGTGTTTTTTGCACACAAAAAATTGGCTTTTATTGATATTTACTTCCATTTTTAAAAAATGTTGAAAATTTACCCAAAAACAAAAATAAAAGATTATTATTTTAGTATCAACACTTACGGTTTTTGGGTTGTTTTTCATGTTTTTTTGGGCTTTTTTAGCTCATCTTGAGTTTATAGTTCTCGTTTTATAGTTTACTTTGATTTAGTCTAACTTACATAAAAAAAATAACAATAATATAACTAGTTTTTATACAACAATGATTTGTATGTGTGCTTTTTATGTAGAATAAGTCTAACCATTCTACATTTTTGACTTATTTTGGCAACCCTCGTTAGAATTTGACTATGCAATTATTGATGAAATAACAATTTATCATTGCTTAAATTGCATTTTGAATGCATAAATCAATTCAATGCCATGAAAAACCTTTATAACGCTGAATTTTGTAATCTCAACAATTGAAATCGACAATTTCAGTGATCGTTCTAATTTTCTAACCAGATTTTGGGAAAAATTAGTTGGAAAAACATACGTGAAAAAGGTTAAAAATGTCAAATGTTTAGACTATGCATATTATATATGATTCAATTTTATATTTAAATTATGTATATAATAGTATTATTTGCACACACAAAAATTGGCACTTATTGATATTTACTTCCATTTTTAAAATATGTTGAAAAATTACCCAAAAACAAAAACCAAAAATTGTTATTTTAACATCAACACTTATCGTTTTTGGGTCATTTTTCATGTTTTTTTGGGGTTTTTTTAGCTTGTCTTGAGTTTATAGTGCTTGTTTTATAGTTTACTTTGTATTAGTCTAGCTTACACCAAAAAAGAAAAAAAAAAACAATAATATAACTCATTTTTATACAACAATGAATTGTATGTGTGCCTTACCATAATAACTCTCAACTCAAAATAAACTTTCAAATCTTCTAACCATTCCAAATGTTAGTCTTGGGAAATATGTCAAAATATTTTCTTAAGTCGACAAAACAACATAGGAGATTGGTTTACTTATAATGACACTACTCCATAATTATCCTAAGCCTAACAAAGAGGTCAACAATTAAATGAGAGCTCTTGAACCTATCTTAGCCTTTAGCTCTTTATTGTGGTTTTCTAGCCATACATTGATCTTCGTTTCCAAAATAATTCCATATAACTTGACTAAAATGGGGCTAATCATAATGATCCTATAATTAGAGGGATTGTTTCTATCCCAACCTATAAAAGTCGGTAGAATGATGTTTTGAGTCTAAGGTTTAGGGAAATCTTGATAAATTGTTAAATTCAAGAGATTATGTATTCAAGATATCATGATAGACCCTCCAATTTTTAAGATTTCATCTTAATAGCCTCTAATGTCCCAAGATTTTTCTTTTGTGAACCTTTTAACCCTAAACCATATGTCTTCTATAGAAAAATCTTCTCTATAGAAACATTTGGAATGTTTTCTAAGACATTAGGGGATTCATAAATATTTATAAGGTGGGAATTTCAATCCCTCAATGGAATCACGTTGGTTTCTTATTTTTATGCATTAGAACTTTCCTCCATAATTTTTTAGGATCTAGCTTCCATAGATGGAAAAGTTTCTTCTTATTTCTATTTATATAGTACCATTTTCCATTTTAATTGGGCCTTTGAATCTATTTATCTAATTGGATTTTAAGGACTCATTAGAAGCATCCATAATTACTTTTATAACAATTTTATAAATAGAATGGCCATACTGAGGGATGGCCATTCTATTTATTTTATTAAATAACACCTCAACGGAGAACTTGTTAGTGGAAGTAGAAAGGGTTGTCATGAAATTATGCTAGAGGTATTGAATATTGTTCTTATTTGATAGGAGTATTAATTCATTAAAGGAAAATTAGATTTATTTTTTTCAAAAAGCAAGTGCTTATAGTTATCATGATTCTGTTTAATGGGGATTTTGTGCATGATAAAGTTTTCAGTTAGTGTTAAAGGTATATGATTAAACTTGGGCTCATGGACATTTAAGAGGTCAAAATTTATTGTTTAGTGGTATATGAGGATATCAAATATCACACAATCCATGACACTCTTTCCTAGCCTTTAGTTGGATTTTTTTTACTTCATTAGGCCATTACAAATTATTAAATCTTGAGAACTACAAATCTTGATTAGCTTGGCGCCAAACAAATTCTTGGTCAAGCCTTTAGAGTTTCTTTCATAATTGTTAGCTAAAACAAGGTCCTCATTTAGCTATAATGGATTAGGGTTGGAATCATTACTTAAAATAATATCGTGATTAGTCGTGTTATGGCATTAAAATATCCTAGTAGGAAGATACCCCTATAATCTATGAGACTGTAAATATCTTGTTCTAATGTATTGTAAGGACAATTTGATCTATATGTATTTATTTCTATAAAATCTAGAATTATTAGGCATGAAATAACAAATTTCTATATAAATATTCTTAGTTTTAATATATGAAATTGCCATCCACATTTATTTATTGAAATGGTCTTTCATAATAAGTCTTATGTGAGAGAAACTTTTTTATTTTTATTGCTATGTAACAAATTATCTCTTTAATGCATCTATGGTAAGTTTTTTATTCTATACCAGCGATAATACAAATCCTTCTATGTTAAGAACCTTAGATTCTTCATGCTCACAAGCTTCAAAAAAATATAATATCTACTTCACTCGAGGTCCAACTTAACATAGGCCCATTGTTCCATGGAAGCCCACTACAACTCCTAGAGATGATACAAATGACCTAGCTTCCTATTTATTATTATATTTTTGGTCTCTATTCCTAATAATATATTTTCAATTCCTAATTTTCCCTATTTTGTTTCCTTCTTAGATTTTCTTACCTTTTAAACTTTCTTCCTTAATTTAGCTTGATCTTCTGGAATTAGGTATTCATTTATAAATATCCCTAACCCTTTTATTGTCATTAGAGCCTACCTTAACACAAATTAACCTACCTCTATGTTTGATTATTCTTGCCAACCTCTTTGCTTCAATGAGGCAAGTTGTTTCAATTTGTAATTTGTAGTTCTTCCTTAATTATCACTAGTGTTTCATCATATTCCTACTCTTTTATACGAAACATTATGAGGTTTGAGGCTCTTTTATTACACTATTGATCCAACTTAGTGAACTTATTCATTTCCTCTTTGATGGATTTGATATTCAATTTACTTTGCAAACTATTTAATCTCAAATTGTTATTTAGTTATTCTTCTAACTCTTTAATTGTGTCCCTCATGTTATGATTTTCTATATCATCGATCTCTCCTTCTTAGGTCAATTGTTTTGACTTTATTTCTTCATGTAATCTAACCTCCAAAACTAATATTCTATTGTCTATGTATTACTTAGTCATATCTTATAAGGATCTAAACTTATTATCAATTAATATCTCGACCTATGTTTTATGTTTGACTTCTCCCTCTTATGATTTTCTAATGTTTTTAATCACCATTTCAAAACCAAATTCCAACCCTTTATCCCCTAGAAAGATGAAGACAACCATATAAGAGTTAACACCCAATATGAAGGATTATATAAAAAAATTGCCCACAGGCCTATGGATAGAGCACAAAATCAACTTTGTCAGGAAATCTAAAAGCTTTGTAATATTATATTTTTTAATCCACCATTTCAAAACCATTATATTTTAAAACCCTTTGTTCCCTGCAACCCCCAAAAAGATAAAGGCAACAATGATCAGTTTAATTATAAAGAATTTCACAGTTAACACAAAGAAGTATAAAATCAATGAGGAAATAAAGGTAAGTGATTTTGAAATTTTCCCAGTGGTAGGATTTGTCACGTGTGGTAGTATCAGTTTTATTAAGATGCCATTCGTTGGAAAGCTACTTGAAATATATTGTCATAAAAATCTCCTAAGGATCAATATATTGTCCTAAGGATCTTACTAGGATCTTATTCAAAATTAAGGGCATCTTTGCATTGTTTTCAATGGGGTCAGAGATTTTTTATTTTATATATATATGATTGTGTCCTCTCTTTTAAGTGAGCCAACGACACTTTAGCAAGTCAACCTCAAAACAACATTTTCAATTTCATTTTTTAAGACAACATTTTCAATTTCATTATTGCAGAGTATTACTTTGTAATGTTGAGTATTTTTCTTTGAATTAAATTAAAAGATAGTAAATTTAATTATTTATTATTATTATATATACTTTTTAATTTAATAAATTATTAATAAAAAAATTATATTTCAAATTAATAAAAATTTTGATTATGATTTTTTTTAAGTTTTAATTTATTTAAAAAAATGTTGGAAGAAAATGAGTGAATCAACGTAAATCTTTTTTTATTAGAAAATAAATTCATTACAAAAACTGAATTGTTTTTTTTATGTTAATTAAAAATATCACAAAATTTATTTAAATTTCTAATTCTAAAGCTAAAAAATTAAGCTCAATTATACTATCCATTTTCTCTTTTTACCATCTTTAAATAAAGACTATCAAAATTTTAACCAAACTCTAACCATTACCAAAATGCTTTGCAAGATTTTTCTTTTAACTTTCTTTTTTACATGAAAACATGATTTCTTAACTTTGATTTACAATAAACTATATCATACATCCAATTAAACAAATAATTACTAAAATCAAATTTTATAATATTTTTTTATCCATATTTAATAAATATCACAATCAACGTTCAAAAAAATCTAATAATAAAATCCAATAACCATATCTTATATGATATAGATATATATTTTTAAATAGATGAACTATACTTTTAAATTTGTAATACTAACAACCAAACTCTCACAATATATGATATCAATATATATTTGTCAAATATATTTGTGGTTTATGGATTACTATGCTCCATAAATTTTATTTGCATAACAACCAATTCACATTTTTTTACTATGCCATATATGATTTTGACATTTATATTTTTGTTTTATGGATAAATCATGTTTTCTAAATTTATAAAATATAAAGTATAATAATTATAAGTATAGATTATATTGGCTTATACTAATATTTTTGAATATATAAATTAATATTATTGATTGTGACAATTCAACAAAAATAAAATTTACTCGGTATATTGATATTTTTAACATTAAGGATAAATATTATTATTTATTTCACATCCCATGGAAGCCTATGACAAAGGTGGTGTTTCATGTGCGCAAGGAGTTAGGCAGGTGGCCCCGTGTGTGAGACATTCCTTTGATGATGAAAAATATAACCTACTATTGTAATAGGTAGTAATAAACCTAATGTGCAATGTATTTCTATTATCTTCCATTTTTTATTCAAGAGTGCGAGGAATTAAACTTGGTTGGGAAAATAGCTCTACATATCATCATTTCAAGTTATGATTAGTTCAAGTAAAGGCGAGGAAACTTTAGGTGGAAAGGAATTTCAAGAATTAGGTTCCACATTGTGTAGTAATCGACTTCAATCCACTTTGACTAGTGATCGACTTCTCAATTAGTGCACTTTTCCTTCTTGGCTAGATCATTCATTTTATATAGATGAATTATTGGAAAATGTAGATTATTAAGTGTGGAAAAATCAAGGTTAAGGTTGTTGTTGTATTTCACCTTTTTTTAAGTTTTAAAGATTTTAGTGATCGATTATAAATGAAATACATCATATATAATTACGATTTTTTTTTTTTGGCACAATGTAGCATCTACTATCAAGAACATAATTGAGATGTATGAGATTTTGAATAGAAAATGAGATATATAGGAACAAAAGAAACAATTAAAAAAGAGAATCACCCAGTTTAGGGTAGGTCCTTAGAGCAACCTATATTTCCTTTCTTTTTCGAAACCTTAACCCATTCTTCTGAAGGTGGGTTTATCAAAGCAATCTGAAGATTATCATTGTATGTTGAAGGAGAGTCCCTGTCAAATTCCGAAGAAGCTAACTCATGAACTCGCTTCAGTGTACCCAAAGAAGCATTATTATTCGTTATATTTGTGGTTTTCAAAGGATCATGTTTCACAATGGGATCGCCAGGAGACTTTTGGGGAGTTGAAGGTTGAACCTTATCCATTGAATGAATTTCATCATCCTTGTTTGAATTTGATGAAGCCTTGCTCTCCATTTAAGGCAGGTCACAAGGCTTCTAAATTTTAGCTCTGGAATTATGAATGCATCACTTTTGATGATATTTGAGCATGGGGCGAGAATTCTATAAATGGCATGTTTGTTGACAAAAGCGACATAGTCTAGATCCTAGGTCCAATGAAAATCCCCTAATTTTAAATTGATTTGGTTTGATATCCATTTACTGATATCGATTACAACGCACATTTTTCCATAGGTGTAAACTCCAAGTTGCACACGAGAAACATCAATTGTAAGGAAAGAACCTAGTGAGATTCTAGTGCCCTGAAAGACTGCATGGTGCCACAAGTGACTGCACAAATTATGAAGTTGGACCCATATTGGCAACTTGGTAATGAATTTCATAGAAGGGTCAAAATATGGAAACCAAGGGGTTATGAATATTCTAGCATTGCCCCAAAACCAGGCTCTTTAGATAGAACTTTCTGGTAGCCTTCAAGATGTACAAGCATCATAATGAAGAATCCTTTAGAGCGGAAAATAACCATGGAGTTCTTGGTCCATGAAGAATAGATCCATTGATAAAGATCAGTAGAGAAGGGGCATAAACCATTAAAATGACATATGAGGGTTGTCTCTACAAAAAGATGATGAAATTCCTCAAGATCAAGGTGAGAGATTTATAAGGAGGGAATTTCCTTAAATTTTTCAACCAAAAATGACCCAGGAACCACTTGGGACTGAGCTATCTTTCGTGAGGGTTGAGCATGGACAACATATTTATAAGAAAAATCTCAAGAGGAGGAAGGATTTCCCACAAGCCCTCCTTGCAAATGAAGAGCCATAAAAATAGTAGCATCCTTATCAATATTATAGATTAAAAGAGTGGAAGAATCTCCGAGTTGGTTACCCTCAAAAGGTAGGCATTGTATGACAAGGGGAATGCCCACTAGAAGCTCCAATACCAAATCTATGGACCAGACCCTAAGGAGATGTAAATTCCTAGAGAGAAGCTTGACAAGAATCTGAAATGAACTTTGACGAACCTTTACCAGTTGCCACTGCTTCACTTCTAATTTTTGGAAGGTGTGGAACATGTCACCACGACACTTGAATCCAATGAGCCCCATGCATTTTCAACTAGAAAAACAATGGTTCATTTGGCTTGGAAGAAGGGGAGGGGGGTTTTGTTGTTTTTTTGGTTCCAGTTGATGAATGGTCATGCTGCAAGGAGGATTGACCCCATCAATGACCATATATTCTAATTGAATTAAATAGCACTAGCATTAGGTCATGGGATAGAAACCTCGCCCCGCATCAACTGTTACTATTATAGTTTGTTGAAGGATGATTTGGGGGGATTGAGTCATACAAATTCGCAGTAGCACTTAGATCAAAGGCTCATGGTGGCCGAACTTCCAAAGAAAACACAATTTTTGGCACAATGAATGAGCCCTTCTAGGACTTGGAACCTAGTCTCCTTCTAGTTCCAGCTCTCTTCAGCCATTATGTTCAAGAGCTCTCGAGTTTGAATCCAAGGAAAAAACCCTAACTCAAGTTTGTGTTGTTGTGATTCATTAATTGCTCCCTAGCTCATGAATAATTTCCCTTCTAAGAGTTATCTTTGTTATTTTCTATGGCTACTTTTGATATTTTCCTTTTTGGATACCTAGTTATTATCATAACAACTATTGTTTTAAATTGCACACTAGTTCTCCATATTCTCTACTAAATATTGTGATGGTAAAATCAAAGAATTTCATAGGCTAAAGTTGAGACAAATGACCATGGATGAATACATGAATAAATTTTAGAGTGGTTGAGATTGTTAAGTACATCAAACATGAGAAGGTAAAAGTTCCAATGCCTCTTAATTGAATTACCTCAATCTTAGGGATAAAAATATTGATTTTGGTGAACCTCAAACTCTAGATGAGGCCATTAGAAAGGTTAAATATGCTATGAGCATAACAAAAACAATCAAGAGCTTCACAAAACATGGAATCAGAAAAATAAGTAGAAGCTTCACCAAATAAATAAAGGGTTCAAGCCTCCTAATTTAAAAAATAAAAAAATAAAAAATATAATAATAATAATAATAATAGAAAATATAACTAAGTTATTTAAATAAATGGGAAAGAGGCCAAGAGAACCTATCTAATGTTGAGCATGTGGGAAATACCATTTAAGCAAAAAAATTCTACATCAAAAAGAGAACATTGGGAATGTTCATAACATTCAGGTGGCTACAATTGTTAACAATATAGAAAGGACTATTCCCAGGATATATGTTGCACTAGAAGATGACTAAGCATATCACAAATCAAATGTAATTTAAATTGAAGGTAAGATTGCAAAGAAATACCTTTCGATTCTAATTGATCCAAGATCTCATCACATCAATGTTACTCCTAAAGTTGTTGAAAAAACATGCTCTTAAGAAGTGTAAGGATAGTAAGCCTTAGCTAGTTCAATTAGCCATTATAACAAGAGGAAAGTTAGTGAATTGGTGGAGAGATGTATACTAGAGCTTAATGGACTCTTCACATAGGAAAACTTGAATATTTTCCACTTAGTTCTTATGATATCCTTATTGGTATGGAGTGGTCGGAATAACAATGTGTTAAATTTTATTGCTACAACAATACTTTTAACTACAATGATGAAGATGGAAACTTAAGGATAGAAAGAGGCATTCCTAAGAAAAACTATACTAGACATATTTTAACCATGTAGTGGAAGAAATGCTTTAGAAAAAAGATGACAATTGCATGTAGCCCACATAATAAATGAAGCATATAGGTACCAAGCTTGAAGATTGTCCTACACTATAAGATTTCTATTTTGTATTTCCAAATGAAATCTTAAAACTTCCCCAATAAAGGATATTAATTTCTATATGGATATTATTCCTAGCATGGCACTAATGTCCAAGACTCCATACACAATCATCAGTACCCTAGAATTATTGGCATTAAAAATGAAATTGCAAGGGTTTTTAGAAAAGGGATATATTTGGCCAAGTATGTCTCCATGGAGAGAAACTATCTTATTTGAAAAAATGAGAGATGGAACTCTTAAGCTATGTATTGATTACAAGATACTAACTAAACTCATATTGAAGAAAAAGAATTCATTACCTTGTATCATTGACACCAAATGAGAGGCGAAAAAATCTTCTCAAGAATTGATTTGAGATCTCAATATCATGAAGTATAAATTAAAGGAGAAATCATCCATAATATAGATTTCAAAATGAAGTTATGGTTGTTATGAATGTGTAGTGGTGCCATTTAGTGTTACAAATGCACTAGTTACATTCATGTGTTTCATAAATAGTGTTTTCAACAAGTAGTTGACAGTTTTGTGCTCAATTTTCTATAGTGATATATTAATTTACTCTAAGAATGATGAAGAGCATGAGAATAATTTAAGAAATGTTTTTAAAGTGTTAAGAGAGCATAAATTGTATGAAAAACTAACCAAACATGATTATATATAAGAGATATATATATATATATATATATATATATAATATATATATATATATATAGATATATATTATTGAGGTCACCTTATTTCAAAAGAAGGAATATTTGTGGATCTAAAGAAGATTAAGGCTATAATGAATTGGCTGACTACAAATATTTTAACAAATGTGAAATATTTTGTGGGTCTCGCTAGTTATTATAGAAGATTCATTAAGGAATTTTCCGAGATTGCTTACCCAGGGTTTTCCTTGCAAAAGAAATGGGTAAAGTTTGAATGGTGCCAATATTGTGAAGAAGGCTTTTAGCTATTAAAGAAGCTTCTCATAGCTTCCTAAACTCTACAAATTGTAAATATAGACAAATATTTCATTGTGTGCACCAATGCTTGCATTGAAGGCCTTATTGGGCTTTTCATGCAAGGTAAGCATGTAGTATGTTATGAGTCAAAAAATTGAAAGAACATGAGAAAAACTATGTTATTCATGACTTGAAACTTGATGCAATAGTCCATGCTCTAAAAATTTGGAGACACTAGATAATGAGCAAAATATATGAGCTTATAATTGATCATAATAGCTTGAATTATTTATATAATCATACAAACTTAAATTTTAGGCAAGCTATATGGATGGGATTTCTTTACGAATGCTAAATGATGATGGGTTTCCTATTTATAAAAATAAAATGCTAAGAAGTATTATCATGTATGAAATACATAAGATGCCATATTTTGGACATTCAATCTACCAAAAAATTGTTGCTATAGAAACAAAGCAATACTTTTAGTGATCTGGTGGATCAAAATAGTGCTCAAAATTCAAATTGTGCGACAGAGCTTGAAACCTGAATGACTTGATAAATCTCGTCAATTTGAACCCAATGCAATTTGTTTCACTCAAAACCGATATCATATGTTCTCGATATCACATTCTGATCGAATTGGCAAACAAATAAATTTTGGTAAAAAGAACAGGTGACTAGATATTTTGGGCTAGTGGCAGGCCGCCACATGGCCTCTCCTGATTTGTGCAAAACTTCAAATTTTGTGGGCCAATCATTGGTTGACACTTGTCACATTTTTATTGGTCCGTGTATGAGGGTTTTCGATTGGTTCAAGGGTTTTTGAAGTGGCAGAATGAGGGAAAGCCACTTGGGCCAATCGGTGGCTGCCACATGACCTCCTCTTCATCATGAAAAAAATTGTATGGAAAAACTAAGCCTCTATGAGGTTCAAACTTGTGACATCCACCGAACAACTACAACCTTCCATCATTGCACCACACACTTGTTCCTTGTTAACAATGGTTCAAAAATCGTATTTGAAAGTTATCCAATGCACATTTTGAAGGGGGGGTTAGGGTAAGCCCTAGTTCCTATCCACCCCAGCGCCATGGGACCACGAGCGGGGGGGAAAGGGCTAGGTCATAGCCCAACCCACGAACCATGGACCTAGCCATATAACCCAACATGGATAAGTGCAAGACTGGAGGCTAATGGGAAGACGGGTCGGCCCCAAGGCACATGGTGCCTCATATGACTACCGGTACAAAAGGAGAGGAGCCAGCCCATGGTCACAAGAGAGCCCATGCAACTACAAGCATGGATAATTGGCAGGGGCCAGCCCATGGTCACAAGTGACCCATAAAACCAAGAGTGCGCGCCCAATTGGGTGCTAGAAAATAACACCAAAATATTGGCCCCCTATGTGGTCTTATGGCTATCACGTGATCATGATTTTCAGAACTAGGGGCTTAATGGGAAAACTAATTGTCCTACAATTTCTCCCACTAAGCGGGAATGTAGGTCAGGTTTGTGCATCGGTTCTGCCTTTGGGGTGCTCAAGCCAGGTTGAGGCTGAATTGGAGGATGGTTAGCTGTAGAATTTGGGAAAATGAAGAAGCAATCATAACTTCCTCACGTTTTGGCCAAATGAGGTGCCAAAAGAACCAAGATGGGAGTTTTTGACAGTGCTAGATCCATTAGAAACATCATTTCTACTATTTGAATTTTGTAAAGCATGTAAACACACTTTTGAGCATTTTAAATGAAATAGGTCCTCCATTGGAAGTTGGACTAGGAGATGTAGCCCAAGAGAGGGGTGAACTCCTTTATCATGCTTTGTGTAATGTGTTTCAGATATGCTTATTTGTCTCAGTTTGGCTATAAATTTTGGTTAAAATTTACTTGTTTATGTGTTTAGTAAGTTGATCCTCTACCCAAAACACATATAAAATTTAACTTGCAAATTGTTAAAAATCTTCAATTTTACACATTCAGATCATTTTGGTATTAGAGCCCGGGTTATTGTGAAGATTTTATTTGTTTGCAAGTGTTTTTCTTTTGCTTACAAGGTTGAATCTTAAAAGAGGACAAGGATAACTTGTGAGCCAAAATCTCAAATTGTTTCAAGGATAACAAAGACACCTCAAGCTTAAATAGTCATGGCATGTGAAGAAGGTCCTAAAAAGATGTTCGAAGATGAGAAGACTTTTAGAAAAGAATTCTTTGAGATGTCTGAGATGCTTAAGGTTCTGTATGAGGAGAGGAATTCCAAACTATATGGATAAATCTCAAAACCCCATGGAGGAAAAGGAGACAAACCTCCAAAAGGGAATGGAGAAAATGGTGACAAGCCACCACCTTCACCTCCATCATCATCCTCATCTTCTTCTTCATCCTCATCTTCAACTTCTTCTACCCTTTCACAAACACATCCAAATTCCCCAAATGGTCATGGTAAAACTCCTTTACTTAAGCATGATATTAAGTTTGAATTGCCTTTGTACAATGGAGAGGTAAATATAGAGAGATTAGATAATTCGATTCATCATATTGAAGTGTATTGCAGGATACAAAGAATCAAAGATGATGAAACCAAGATTCAACTTGCTTCGCTTAGATTGGAAGGTGCAACACTATTTTGGTGGGAAGCCAAAACTCAAAAGGACATGAAGAAATATGGTAAGATTTTATCCTCTTGGAATGATTTTTTTGTTGCAATAAGAAGGAAATTTATCCATTAGCATACATGAAAAAAGCTATTATGGATTGGCAAAACTTTAGGCAAGCTAAAGGGCAAAATGTGCAATCTTATACTCAAAAATTTAGGAAAAGAGCTTTGATTTTGGGTATAGATTTTTCCTCATGATATACTTTTCTCAAATACATTGGAGGATTGAATAGTTATTTGAGGCATGCCATTCTCATGTTTAGCCCTATAAAACTAGATGAGGTTTTTGTTCAGACAACTCATCTAGAGGCAAGAGGGAAAAATGTTTCTGAAGAAATTAGTGAGATTTCCTCTGAGTCTGGAGAAAAAGGAAAAGGTAAGTTAAAAGGAAAAGGGAAGAATAAGGCCACCATCAAGATGGAGAAATAAAAAGTTACATGTAAACATTTTTCCAAAGAGGGCCACGATGAAGATCATTGTTGGAAACTTCATCCAGAAATGAGACCCAAAAAGTTTAAGAACAAGGAGGAGAAGATAGTTGCAACTACACAACAAGATTTAGGTTCAGATTCTGGAGATGAAACAAATATCACAACCATGAGTTTGAAAGTTAAGGACATTGCAAGTACTAGTTCTTCAAATTGTCTCAATGAAACTCAATATGAAAAAACAAGAATAGATCTCTTCCACATTAGAGTTATTTCAAAACATACCAAGATAGATACATTGTTTGATAGTGGTTCACAAGAAAATCTTATCTTAGAAGACAAGGTCAAGAAGTTGAATTTAGAAACCATTCCTCATCATAAACCTTATCCTTTAGGTTGGATATGTGACAATGAAAAATTGCATGTGACAAAAAGATGTAAACTAAAATTTGCAATCACTACAAACTTTTTCGATGAGGTAGAGCTTGATATGTTTCCAATTGATATATGTGGTATTGTTTTGGGAAGCCCATATCTATATTATAGGAGATATACTTTTCATCTCCATGAGAAAAAATATCATTTGTTCAAGAATGGAATTGAGTACATTGTTAGAGCACACATAAAGAAGTTGAATTCATCTCTTGTAAATGTAGGACAAATGAAAAGGATTAATGTTCATTAGAACTTTGCATTGTTAATGATCAAACATGGAGATGTTGAGGAATATAAAACCTTTCAAGGATATGAATCAAGTTTGAAATCTGATTTATTGATGTTTCTAATCCATGTGATAATACGTTTCAGGAGCCTAACATGTTTCCTCCTAAAAGAGGTAAACAAAATGAAGTAAATTTGCAGCAACATGCATCATTGTTAAACATTGGTGTGAATAAGATGTCAATGTTGGAGAGTGGAGAGGTCAAAGAGAAAATGCAAAAGCAAATTGACAAATAGGAAATTTGTTCCAAAACTTCTTCTTATGGGCTTCATAATGTGTTAGCTTTGAAAAGGGATGGTGCATGGCGATAGTGATCACATTTGGTCAAGAGTCAAGTCAAGTACAAGGCTAGACATGGTAAGAATCGTCATGATAATAGTGTTCAAGGTGAGAAGAACTTGAGATTGTTTAAGTTTCCTTTGATTGGAGACCGAGGAGGGAATGTGTTTATTCCTTCAAAGGAAGTTTTTTGTTATGCATATTCTGGGATATTGCAGCAAGATGATATCTATGACAGCAAGACAAGGACTCCAAAATCAAGGAAAATTATATATTTTCATGAAAATCTCAAAATGAAAAATTCAAGCAAAGTTCAGTGGCTTGAGACTGGAAGGGTGAGGGAATTGTACCCTCATATATTTGTTAACTGATAAAGAGTTTTTGGAGGTCCAAAATCTTCCAATGGGGAGGAGTGATATTGTGGATCAAAATAGTGCTCAAAATTCAAAGTGTGTGATAGAGCTCTAATCCTAAACAAATGGATAGATCTCGGTGATTTAAACCCAATGCAATTCATTTCACTCAAAATCAATATCGGATGCTCCCGATATCGTGTTTTGATTGAATTGGTAAACAAGTAAATTTTGGAAAAAGGGATAGGTGACTGGACATTTTGGGCCAATGGCAGGCTGCCACATGACCTCTCCTGATTTATCCAAAAATTCAAATTTTGTGGGCCATTCATTTGTTAACACTTGTCACATTTTTATTGGTTTGTTTATGATGGTTTTCGATTGGTTCAAGGGTTTGTGAAGTGGCCCAATGAGGGAGAACCACATGGGCCAATTGGTGACTGCCACGTGGCCTCCTCTTGGCCGTGAAAATTTTTGTATGGCCAAACCAAGCCTCTATGAGGTTAAAACTTGTGACCTCCACCAAATAACTACAACCTTCCACCATTGCACCACACACTTGTTCCTTGTTAACAATGGTTCAAAAATTGTATTTGAATGTTATACAATGTGCATTTTGAAGGGTGGATTGGGCTAATCCCTAGCCCTTGGCAACCTCAGCACCACAGGACTACGAGAGAGGGGTCAAGGGCTAAGGCCTAGCCCATCCCATGGCCATGGACCTATCCATATAACCCAACGGTGATAGAGTGCAAGACTGAAGGCTAACAGGAAGAAGGACCAACCCACAGGGGGCCAGCCCCTATAGGACTAGCCCATGGTCACAAGCGATCCATAAAACCAAGAGCGTGCACCCAGTTGGGTGCTAGACAACAACCTCAGAATCAACTGCCGATGCGGTCTTATGGACGCCATGTGACCATGATTTTAGAAACTGGGGGCTTAATGGGCGGACTAACCATCCTACGATTTGACCCATCAAGTGGGATTGTAAGTCAAGTTTGTACGTCGATTCCATGTTTGGGGCACTCAAGACATGTTAGGCTAAATTGGAGGATGGTTAGCTGCAGAATTTGGGAAAATGAAGAAACATCCATAACTTTCTCAATTTTTGGCCAAATGAGGTGCAAAAATAACCAAAATGGGGGCTTTTGATAGTGTTGGATCCATTAGAGACATTATTTATCCTATTTGAGCTATGTAAAGCATCTAAACACACTTTTGAGAATTTGTAATGAAAGAGGCCCGGGAAGCTCGATAAGGAGATGTAGCCCAAGAGAGGGGGGAACTCCTTTATCATGCTTTGTGTTATGTGTTTCAGATATGATTATTTGTCTCTATTTGGCTATAAAATTTGGTTAAATTTTACTTTTGTGTGTGTTTAGTAAGTTGATCCTCTACCCAAAACACATATAAAATTTAACTTGCAAATTGTTAAAAATATTCAAGTTTACACATTCATATCATTTGGTAAAGGGTGAAGAAAGCTGTTGAATACATTACCAGATGTATGAAATATCAAGGTTGATCATTAACATATGGTAGGTTTCTTGTAACATTTTCCAATTCTTTGATGAAAATGGAAAGTAATAACTATGGATTTTATCACTGAGTTACCAACCACATCAAGGCAACATGATTCTATCGTGACTATGGTGGATAAGTTATCTAAAACAACATATTTTACTTGTATTAAGTCTACTCATAACATTGATGACATTGCAATAACATATATGAGGGAAATCTTTAAATTACATGGGTTAGCTAAAGAAGTTTTATCTAACAAGGATACAAAGTGTACATCTAATTTTTGGAAAATTATTTTTTCAAGACTTCGGTACCAAGCTCGATTTCAGTATCTTCTAACATCCACAAAAAGATGGATAGAATGAGCAATTGAATCAAGTGGTATAATACATTTTTCACATGTATTGATTGGATGAACCATCCAAGTGGGAAGATTATCTACAATAGGTAAATTTTGCATATAAAAATGTGCATTAACGTCTTTTAAAATAAGTCCATTTTAAGGGTTTATAGGGAAAAAATGATAAACACCAATGAATTGGGATAGTATAATAAATGCAAACACTCTTGGGCAAAAAATGATCAAGACAATGTAGTAAGAAATTGCTAGAATTGGGTAGCATTTGAAGGCAATCAAAGATAGGCATAAATGTTATATAAATAAGCACAAAGTGCATGAGAAATTTTGTTATAAGAAGAGCTTCGGCGTAAATCACATAAAAAAGACCTTTGTCGACGCGTTTCGAACCAACTAGTGTGGTTCCATCGTCAGGACAATTGAAGAAACAGATCTGGCCTAGCATGTTAAATAGACCAGAAGACTCCCAACGGCTATTTTTGACTCTAGGAACCCAGCCCAACTTATATTAATAAATTTAAATTAATTATTATATTTATTATTTATTTATTATTATTTTTATAATATAAAATTAATAATATAATATCTTTTCTAGAAATTAGTAAAATTAGGTACAATGAATAGTATCTTAAGTAATTTATTTAATTAATAATAACATTAGGTTATTAATAAAATAATATTAATGGTTATTATAAATTTATTATTTGTTTGAATGATTTCTTTTGAAGAACTTATATTAATAAATTTAATATTATTATTATTTTTATAATATTAAAATTAATAATATAATATTCTATTTCTAGAAATTAGTAAAATTAGGTACAATGAATAGTATCTTAAGTAATTTATTTAATTAAATAACATTAGGTTATTAATAAAATAATATTAATGGTTATTATAAATTTATTATTTGTTTGAATGATTTCTTTTGAAGAAAGTAATTTAGGTTACCTAAATAAATTATATATTCTTATTCCAAAAATAATAATAGGATGAATAAAGAAATAATTTTAAAGGTAATTTAAAAACAATAAGTAACAGATCGCAGAAGCCTCAATTCTACGAGAAATTTTGTGTCTGGGATCATGTGTTCCTTCAAGTGAAGCCAAGGAAGAGATCCTTGAAGCCCAAAAGTTTTATTAGTTTAGCACCCAAGTATTAGGGAAAATTTGAATTCCTTAATTAGATAGGGCCAATTGCATAGAAACTTGCATTGCCTACTAACACTGAAGCTTGTGATTTTTTCCACGTTCTTTGCTTAAGAAATATGTACATGATCATAACCATGTTATTGATTGGGGTGTGATCTAGGCAGAACTAGATGCAAAGTTCCAAACATGGCCATTACACATCCTCAACAAGAAATTAAAATTTCTTTATAACTAAGCCATCAAATAGATGTGCAATGGAAATATTTTGGCCCCAATGAAACTACGTGGGGGCTAAAGGATGAAATGAAGGGTTCATACCATTTTTTCTTTCCTGATTTTAAGAAGCACTAAGGAAAACAATATTCCAAGGGGAAGTGGAATGTAATACCCCAATTTTGACCCCCAAAGTGAATTGAAGAAAATTATGTCAATGACGTAAATATGCTAGTATGGATTCCTAGTGTGAAGCTCAAGGCCAAGGACCAACTAGTGAATCATTAGGCATGTATAATGTAAATATATGTATGGACCATGTGTTAGGCTAACGATGTTGAATTAAAGCTATGAAAATATTAATGTTTGAATATAATAGAATGGTCTAAGATGGCTACACAAGGCACATCCAAGGCTATGATTCCCTTAGAGGGGGAAATGAAAGAGGGCTTAGGGAATTGTAAATCCTTTGATTCATAAATTGTCATGGATATGCCACTCGATAGTTCGTCACAATATATCTCATAAAACTATATTGAAAATATGAAATTTACACTATTACAATTTTATTAGATTTATGGATTTGTACATTTAGTGTTAATATGCATGCATGCAAATTTAAAATTATTACATAAAATATAGAACAATGAAATAAAATGTCATACACACACTTGACACAAGATATGACCTAGGACACCCTTTCAGGAGAAAAACCTAGCTAGAAGATGAGGTCGCTCTATTCTCTTTATCTGAATGGAAATATGGTTGTGAGTACAAAGAAGTATGGCTTGTGGCTAATGGGATATTATAGTTCACAAATCCTCTCTATGTGCTCTATTTCCTATACCTCTCGACTATGTTTTCTTAGTTATGGAACAAATGCACTCGAAAGAATGGAACCCATTTTCCTCCTAGTGGTCGAGTTATAACACAGCCTGATAGCCTACTAGTGGTTATGTTTGACTACCTCAACTCTTAACTATAGTTACAATATAAACTCCTCTAGAGTATTATTCTTCATATTCATGTGGATATCCCCTTCCCCATGAATAATGGGGGTTGATGTGGCATCCTCTTGAAATTGTGGTGGTGAAAAACAGGAAGGTCAACTTCTGAGTGGCATAACTTTCACATATGGACTCTGAATGACACAATTATTGCATCTTTGGAAAGGTATTTGTGTGTAGAATAGGTTAAAAAGGCGTGGTGCTAAAGTGGAAAATTTTTCCTCCAAAAAATGTTATGTGACGCCTCAAAATTCTCCTAGAAGGTTTCAGACCCCAATTTGCCAAACGGGTCTCACTAGTAAAAATGGTCTTAAGAGTTGATTCCTCCACTTTTTCCACTACAAAAGAATTGAAATGGATGAAAAACAAGATAATGATCCAATACAAATCACACCTCCCCATTTTTGGAGGATTTTGGTTCCCATAGGCTTTTAATGAGTGAGGTGAGGAAAATTTTCCTCCACCTTCTCTCTAGTGTACCATTTAGCTTTTCCTAGATGTTGTCCTTTAAACCCAATCTTCCAAAGGTCATGTTGCCCCTGTGTTATATTTCTATACCTCTTATAAAAAATTGTATCGTTTTTTAACTCTGCTTGAGAATCTAGTGCCAAATCTATAAAATTTTCTCTACAAATCAGCGAGCTCACTGATATCATGTAGAAATTTCACCTGCAGATCAAACTGATATATGCAATGAACTAAAGCATAATACTAGATCTACATCTACCATAAACTTTGCGGAAGCTAATCAACCATGAGAAACATCAAGCATGAACACATATAACTGATAAGAAGGAATCAATCACACGTAACACAGAAGAATTTATCTGGGAAAAGCACCAGCCTAAAACCCCATATATGTATTATCAATCAAGTGGAAATCCTCAACAACATACAAAAAGAATCAGCTCAAAAGCTATCCTGCTCTCTTTGTACTCTGATGATGAAGCTCATGGACTACCTAGCCCTGTATATAAAGGTTGCACCTCAGATCCAAGCTCCTATTTCCTTGTGCAGTTTTGATTGGGGTCCAATTACAAAACACATGTAAATTGGCGTGATCATACCTGCCGTCACCTCAGGTCCAACTACGCAGTCATAGAAGGAAGAAGATTCATTCCCCATGCAAGTAATACTTACTAGAAATATCCTAGCATCTAATAGTACACTGTCCCACATCTGATCTCAACTGGGTCTCTGACAAAACTGCCATGCATCAGTTATCCATGAGTGAATACACAATTATTTGAAAATAATAGTTGTCACATGCATGCAAGCATCAACAAACTATATCCAATTAAGTTAACAACTTGTTAAATTAATCTAACTGAACTTGACTAAGTTAAACTAAGTCAACTTATCCTCTCAATATAGAACTCATCCTTAATTCCTCAATCAATGGAGCAAATCAGGGACACATTCCCCAATTAGTGGAGAAATAATTGCATGTTCTCACAAAGACTTCAAGTTTCCTTTTCCTTAACTAATTAACTCATGGAGAATTAATTAATTAATATTCCAAACTGCTGGTAAGATCAAATTCGAATTTACTTTCTATAGATAGACCAGGGACTGCTATAAATAGGAAGGGACCCAGAAATGTTATTTTTAGAAGATGCTATTTTTAGCAGTTTCACCTCTCACCCAAGGTGGCCAAAATCCTCATTGGCCAAACTACTATTTTTAGAAGTGCTATTTTTAGCAGTTCTATTTTTAGCACTTCCTAAATTTAGCATTTCTTGTTGCACACTTTTCAACAAAATCCTCCACAGGAGGTAGGACCTGTTCCTCTTCCTAATCTAGCATGGAAGGCTCATAGAGTTTTAAATTCTCTACATTCACAACTGAGTAAATGTGCATATATGGTGGTAAACTAAGTCAATAGGCATTATCACCCACCTTTTCCAGTATCTCAAGGGACCATACCTTAGAGCCTTTATTTTATTACCAGGATCATGTAGTCTATCCTTGTTCAATTGTAGCCATACTTTTTCTCCCACCTTGAATGATTTCCCTATTAATTGTTAATCATGCTTGGACTTATATTTCTAATGTGATTTTTGCAGTGTCTCTTATACTTGTATATGAATTAGCATAATCTTCTCTATAAATTTGTTAGCCCTTAGGGTGTCCTCTGTAAGATATTCCATCATTCCTTGTTGCTCATAGGAAAAAAATATCCAAAACAAGTTTTCAAATAGGAACTTTCCGATAGAAGTGTGGAATGTTATATTGTAAGAATGTTGTATATATACCATACTTTCATCCCAGGTCTTTAGATTCTTCTTGTTGTATCCCCTCAGAAGTTGCACCAAATTCTTATTGACTACTTCTATTTGCCCATCTGTTTGTGGATAGAATGTTGTGGATCTCTTCAACTTTCTTTCCATATTCTCCCACAATGTAGTCCATAATGCACTGAGAAATATTATGTCCTTGTCTAAAACGATGCTCCTTTGTATCACAAAGTGCACCCAAACCCGTCCAGAGAACAAGTTTGTTGCTTATTTCCCACTAATGGTCTTTTTATAGGTCATCAAAACACACATCTTGGTGAACATGACAACTACCATAGAGAGGTAGTCATGTCCCTTCCTAGTTGTTGGTAAACCTCCCGCAAAGTCCTTGGAAATGTTTTCCCAAGGACGAGTGGGTACAAGAAAAGGATGATATAGACCCTTCTTCATGTTGCTAGGATTACTAGTACAAAAAAGCATGCATCCTCTTATGAACCTAGCTACATGTTCTTGCATCTTGGGCCGATATACATACCTCTATAAGTTGGCCATGGTCTTCCCTTCTTCATAGCTTTCACTAGGGCATAGAGCTCCTTGTCATAGCTAAGGTAGTTAAGAATTTCCCCATGAAATACTTCAAAATGGCAGCATGCAGACCTTCTTCCCTACATCAACACTGCTCCCATAGCATATCCACTCACATTTGTCTCCACTTCATAGGGTTTTTGTAAGTTTGGTAATGCCAAAACTGGTGTTTGACTGGTCTTCTTCTTTATCTCTTTGAAAGATCTCTATTGACCATTTCCCCACTGGAAACTCTTGCCACTTATTGTTATGGCATGGAGAGCTTCTAATATTGTTGAAAAATAGACTATGAATTTCCTTAGGTATTGTGCTACCACAATGAAACTCTTGACCTCATAAACATCAGTAGGCACTAGCCACTTCATGATGGCCTTCATCTTGGTAGGATCTATCTTTAGCTCTCCTGTACCCATCGCATACCCCAGATAAACCAAAGAATCCCATGAAAACTCATAGTTCTTAAGATTTTCTAGTAGTTTGTGCTTCTTTAATGTCTCTAGCACCTACGTCAAATGTGATATGTGCTCCTCCTAGGTAACATTGTATACCAGTATACCATCCAAATAGACAATAACATATGAATCTATAAAAGGGCATAGTACATCATTAATTAATCTCATAAATGTAGTTGTTGCATTACATAGGCCGAATGGTATGACTAACTACTCATACAAACCTTAACCGGTTTTGAAGGCAGTCTTCTAGGTATCTTCTTCTTTGACTCAAACCTGGTGATATCCAAACTTTAAGTCTAGATTAGTGAAGTATTTTTCTTGCTACAAATGATCCAATAAATAATTTATCCTATGTAGTGGCTACTTAATCTTGAGCGTGATTTTGTTCAACGCCCTATAATCTATATAGATCTGCTAAGTCCCATCCTTATTTGGCACAATGATGATGGGTGACCCACATGGTGATGTACTTGGTTGAATGAAACCATATTCCAGTATTTTCTACAATTGTTTCTTCACCTCACTTGCTTCTATAATACAATTCTTGTGCAACACAATGTTTGGCAATGGGGGGTCCGAAAATAGTTGTATCTCAAGCTCCACTTTCATCTTAGGTAACCCTTTAGGCTCTCAAAACACATTCTTATATGCCTATAGCAACTTTTACCAAAAAAAATCTCTTTCTTAGTACACCCCTCCAGGGGTGCCTGACCTCTTATTGACTCTTCTACAAACTGGTTTTCCCTTAAAAATAGTAACACATACTTCTTGTTGGAACTAATCAATTTCTTGGCTTGGTTGGCATTTACTAGTGAAAATTTCTACTTGCATCTATGCACATTTATGGTGAATGATTTTCCATCCATGATGAGTCAGTATTGGTTGGCTCTTTGCATGAATATTGCTTCTCCCAAGGACATGTAGGGACTCACAAACACAACTCCACATCCATCAAGGGGAACCACATCTAGTTCTACTTCATCAATAAAATCGACACTAATGGAAAATCTAATTTTGCATTGTTTTATTACCTTCAACTTTTCATTCTTATTTACCCATCCCAATGGACATGAGCTTGGATGATCACGAACTTCTAGCCCAAACTTCTTGACAAGCTCTACTACAATGAGATTCGAATGTAATCATGAGTCAAACAAAGCATCAATTTTATCTTTTTAACCTGTATATTTATACGGAAGAGTTTGCTCATTTATTTTTCTTCATGTTGTTAAAGGCTACTCAGGCTCACCAGCTTCTACACTTATGTATAGATGATATTCTCATCCATGTCTGATTTTCTTTCAACTTGGTTCCTCAAATCAGTGGCCATGAGATTCTTCTTCTTCTTGTCTTTCTTTTTGCTCTTCATGTTTAGCTCTGGATCCAACTTCTAGCACTTCTCCTTTGTATGACCATCAATGTTACAGTGGTTGCAGTGCTTGTTGGGATCTTTGCACTGGTGTGTTGTGGTTGCCTTATTTTTATATTTTCCTCCTTTTTTATTCTTCTTCCCCTCCTTAGAAGCATTATGTTGCTCCTTCTTCTTTGATCCACTTGATTGTGCTTTCTTCAGACCTATTTTCTCTAGGTATTATGTTTGTACACAAGCCTCGTCCATTGATTTGGGCTTGAATAACATCACTTACTCCTGCAGATGGTGGTATAGGCCCCTCAAATAATTTTGGAGTACATCTAGGTTATTTGGGGAGATACCCAACATCATGGTCATCTTTCTGAACTCTGTAGTGTACTCCTATACACTTTTCCCCAACTTGTTTCCTGAAGTAGTGCCACTGGATCCGCTAGTCCTTTACATACCTAATAACGTAAAATTATGACTTAACAAGTATTTTGAAGTCCTGCCACTTAGTCACTGGAGGCTCTCCCTCCAACCTCAAGGTCTCCATGTGGCTTTCCCACCAAGTTAGGGCATGGCACTCTAATTTTAGTTGCACAAATGAAATCTTTTGTTCTTCCTCAATTTGATGGACACTAAAATACACTTCCACTTGTTGCAACAAATGATTTAGCTTCAAAGTGTCAGTCTCACCATAGTACGGCTTGATATCGACCTCGTTTCCATTTTCTACAAGGGGTTGTGATTGATCCATGACACTCGAACTAGGTTGATCTTTTTCGAGTCCTTTCTTTAGTTGATTCTATGTATCTTGTCAATCTCTTGATCCCCATTTTAATCTTTATATCCCAATCTTATTTCTTAGGGCATCCATGAGGAGAGTTACATTACGATTTATAACTGCAAAATTTTGTTCCAGTCGAGAAATCCTCTCCTATGTAGGATCACGAGGGTTATTCACATATTCATCGATCATGATTAGGGTTTTACGAATTTTTTCCCCGTCAATCTAGATCTCCTTCAAATATCTACAATATACTCAAAGAAACTTGCTCTGATACCATTCAAGAGAAAAACCAAGTTAGAAGGTGAGGTCACTCTGGTCTCTTTCTTTGAATGGAAATACAATTGTGAGTACAAAGAAGTATGGTTTGTGGCTGGTGGGCTACTACAATGAAAAAATACTCTATGTGTGCTCTATCTCCTATCCCTATTGGCTATTTTTTCTTACTTATGGAACAAATGCACTCAAGAGAATGAAACTCCTTTTCCTCCTAGTGGCCCCGTTATAACATATCCCGATAGCCTACTAATAGTTAGGTTTGACTACCTCAACTCTTAACCATATTTACAATATAGACTCTTCTAGAGTCTTATTCATCATAATCACATGGCTAGTGTTGTCTAGGAAAATCCTCTCTACAGACAGAGACGATCCCTCTAGCCCAATGAGTGGGACTAGCAACCTACATGACAATCTACGAGGACACTTTCCTAAATTACAATTGAAATGAGAGAAGAGGAAGATGGCCTACCTCGTTCTGATGTTATAACGTACTCCTTTGTTGAAGACCTCAAATCGCTTATGCCTTAGGCTCAAATCTACTGCTAATAGTGTTTGAATATATGCACAAGAGATTAAAGAAACAATGAAGCATACAAATACAAATAGCATAATCGAAAGTAATCCACTTAAGAGATCAAGGAGAATTAATATAAATGATGCATTAACACAAAAAATTTGGAAAGTGAACTAGCAATTGTATATATTAATAAAATAAAGGAGGAAGCATACAACCAAGCCTTGATGTTAATAAGCTCTCCTTGAGTGAAAGTCCAAGTCCAAGCTTAGGCTCTCCAAGCGAAATGAGTAGCATGTAGGCACTATCTCAGCATAAGGGTGCAAATAGACAAAGACCAACCATTTGGGAATGGGAGAGGATGAATAGATAGGCAGGGAGAGGTAATTAGGATCTATCCAAACATAGGGGAAGGCCCTCATTTCAAGGAGGTAGCTCATAGGGATAAGATCAAAGGGAAAAATTGGGAGAATTCGACCACATCCACATTGAACAACCTCAAACTCGTCATTTTGGAAGCCTCTAGATCACGAACCTTCTTGTCCTCCTTGGGAAAACTTGCCTTTTAGGGATCAACGTGAGTATCCAAGAAAAAAGCACATTGGCAGCGTGAGGCTAGTATAGTGCAACTAGCGATCAACATGATTTGCCAGTATCAGGGTTGCAGTTGTCCTGGAATTAGGGTTTTAGAGCTTACTTCTTTAGGGAAGGCTCAAGGCATGTTTCCATTAGTGTTTCAGGGAGGATCTGAGTTGCATATTAGGATGGGTACATTGCATGAATACCAAGTTTTGGGCACTTCAGGGTATGACCCAGGGAAGTGCAGGAGGTGTGACAAAATATTGTGTGACAACTAGCCCCTTCTCCATGAATAATGGGGGCTGACGTGGAAACCTCTCATATTATGGTGATGAAAACAAGAAGGTCAACTTTTGAGTGGCATGACTTTCACATACGAACTTTGATTGATGTGATTCTTACACCGATGGAAAGGTCTATGTGTGTAGAATATGAAAAAAAGATGTGGCACTAAAGCAACAAAGTTGTATCCACAAAAAATGTCATTTGGTGCCTCAAAATGCTCCTGGAAGGTTTCAGACCCCAATTTGCCAAACTAGGTCTCACCAATAAAAATGGTCCTGAGAGTTGATTCCTCCACTTTTTACACTATCAAAGCATTAATATGGATGACAAAAAATATAATGATCCAATCCGGATCATCCTCCATCTCCAAGTGTCAACCTTAAATCTCATTCCTTTTCTACATTGTGCCTCAAATAAAGCCATCTGCCTCTTATGGTTTACTAAAACCAATAATCAAATGCATGTAAGAGGTTGGTGGGGAAGTCTTCTCATGTAGTTATTGAAGCAAATGTTGAGTACAATCATCAGGGAGAAAGTTTAATATTTCTACATTACTCTTGTCAAAAGTAATGCCAATCACCATTTCCCTTAATTATCTCATTTCCATTCACTATAGCATTCACTCTATCATTGTCATGTTGAGGCTCTATATTGCTCATGTTGTGTTCTCCATTGCTAACAACAAACTGATATAGAAATTGACCAATTTAACATCATGGAGAGGGAAGATTTCAAACCTTAGATAAAATATAGATGGTTATTATGAGCATAAAGGCGAGGAAAATTAGGAAAATATCACCCCTACACTTTCTATGTTATTATTCTAATAGGAAATTCATAGAAAGCATACAATAGATTGGGCTCTTTTACCCCACATTAAAGAGAAATTTGGGACTAATGAGTAGAGAAAGTGTAGATCTTTTTTCCCTTGTGTTATGTAGGGAAATTAGAAAGTGTCATGGTTGTTTGATGTTTGGATGAGATGCTTGGAGTGCTCTATAATTAGTATATTAGCTAAGCATGAGAGAAAATGGGTTGGGTTAAGAGAGATATAATCTTGTTGCTTGGTTCCTTCACCTAGTGGCCTCAAAGCCTAGTTTGGGGTGGTATTTGTACTGGATAGCTATGGGTGGGTGGAAAATTACTCACTAAATAATTATTTCTTGGAACAACATCTATTAAAAGATAAGTTCCTTATTGTTGTTTAATAAGATGTATATTGCATGTTGTGTGTGATTATGCTTGATTTTTTAAATTGGTATTTCATTTCCATGAATCTGATTGAACCCATGCTTGTTTATTTCCATTGCATTTTAATTATTGAACCTAATATATTTTGTCAGATTATAGTCCTTCCTAGAGGCTTACTCAAATGGTATTTGGGAGATATGACCTCTAAGGGCCTGAATTAGAAATCCCTATATCATGGCTACCCATTCCATAGTTGGGCGTGTTACATGAGGATTCCATAAGAGGTAACTTTAGGAATTATGGTTGTTGTTGTGTACCACTTGGGCCTAATCTACTTCAAATTATTTTTTAGCTTGACAAATCGGGCTCTTGAATTAATGCCTTCTCATTTCTTCCTTTAGCCCCTAAATTTTTTATTATTCATCTTATATAGATCCAATGTTGGAACATGTAGACTTCCAAGTGTGGAGGAATCAAAATCATTGTTGTCTTTAATTAATCTTCCTAGTTCATGGTTATTTTTCCTTCCATGAGCTACTTCATTATTTTTCGAGGCTAATTTTTATATTGTTATTTTGGATACGTGGCTATTATCATAACAACTATTGTTTTAAATTGCATGCTATTCCTCTATATTTCCATTGCATGAAAGTATGAATATACACAGTATTGGATTAAATTCTTGCTACCTAATTGAGCACATAAAATTTCTTCACCCCTCTTCTCTATCATTTTACCTATCCCTACAAACATATATAAGAGATAATTGGACATTCAATAAGTGTAAATCAATGCACACACAATGATGTGTTTCCAATTATATCGATATTATCCAATTTAAATGGGTGTGATATGTCTAGATGTATCAATGCCATCTCATTCAATGGATATGATATGCATCATTTACATCTCATGTTATGCATCATGAAAGGATTACTTCATTGGACAGATATGGTTTGTACCACTTACATTACACACATGGAGCGTTTGTTATTTACATAAGGATGTTAGATATTAGTTTTACACACACACACAAACATGTACATTGAGCACATAGACCATGCATTACTTACATAAGAGTTTTAGAAGGGGTGTGTGTGTGTACACACACATAGAGCATCCATTATTTACATAAGGATTTCAGATATTACTCTCTCTCTCTCTCTCTCTCTCTCTCTCTCTCTCTCACACACACACACACACACATGTACATTAATCACATAGACCATGCATTATTTACATAAGAGTTGTGTGTGTGTGTGCATATGCACGCGCATGCGTGTGTGTGTGTGTGTGTGTGCGCGCAGACATGTGTGTGCATGTGTGTGTGTGTGTTTGTGTCTCTATCCATAACATATATGTATAAAATTTGTGTATGTGTGTGCATGCGCATTTGTGTGCGTTTGTGTGTGTGTGTGTGTGCATGCGCATTTGTGTGCATTTGTGTGTGTGTGTGCATGCGCATTTGTGTGTGTTTGTGTGTGTGTATGTGCATGTGTGTTTGTGTGTGTTTTTTTGTGTGTGTGTGAGACTCTATCCACAACATATATGTACAAAATTTATTTTTCGTGATTTCAACAATTTCATTTACAAAGCTTTCTAACACAGAAAAATGTCCTAACAACTACCCAAGTCAATCTCGATATAAATTGCATGGAATATTGTTTAGATTGTAAGTAACTGAATTAAATACTACTTCCAAAATATCTTTCAGAAAACATCATGAAATCATATCAATTCCTAAATTTGATAATTACTCGTATCAATTAATGTAAACATATATAATTTTATTAAATATAAAATAATTCTTACTATAAACATATAAGTATTTCCTTCTTTATGATTCAAAGAAAATGATTTAGATAAAGTATAAAAATAACTAATTACATTAAAGAGGAATCCATGTAAAGAGTTATTCTTCTTTATGATTCAAAGAAGTAAAAGAGTTATTCTTCTTTATGATTCAAAGAAAATGAATTAGATAAATTATGAAAATAAGTGATTATATTAAAGAGAAATCTATGTAAAGAGTTATTTATGTAAACATTTCTAACAAGTAATATTTAGGAGTTGATACTCATTATTCGTTAACATTTCTAACAATGTAATATTTAGGAGTTGATACTCATTATTCGTATATGTATTATTACATAATGGACACCAAAATTTTACCACTTTTAAATCTTGAAGGTGTTGCTTCAAGTGAATATTCACATTATTAGCCAAGTCCAACACTCAGGGGGTGACTAGGAAAACATAAAGATTATAGAGAAATGAAACAAGCAATGGGCGATTAAGGAGTTTAGCAAGGATGTTGATCACAACAATTTTATGAAATGCAAGAAAAGTGTGCTTAGAATGGAAATGATAGTAGGTAAGTGTGCAACAATTATGAATTATTTTAATAACAATTCGGTTTATGGATTGTAAGAATTCAATTATGGATAACAATATTTGAAGATTATGAAAAATGATAATATTGAAATTATATATCTATGCCAGTGTTTAGGAAGCTCGAATGAAATATGTTTCAAAGGTTATGAAGATAAGTTACTAATTTACATGTATAATTTTATCAACTTTTAACATTAGTCAAAGTTGTAAATTAGATGAAATATGGTGTATAAAAAAAAATCTCGCTTGCTTGAATAAATCTTAAGATACATCTATAGAGTATATTCACACTCTTAAACATGTGATTGTTAACATCAATGTTATTTACATATATAAATATAGTGAAACCAGTTTGTGTACTTTGATCCTTGTAATAGTTTGTATATCAATGTTTACAAGTTGTATTGGAAGGTCCAATGACATGCCATAAAATATATGATTTAATATTTGCTTAATATTCAACACAACAAGAAAATGAAAATATATAATGCAATTTTATGTAACAAAAATATGGTGTTCAAGTGAATGCACTAAAAGTGATGTAAGGAAATCCAGATCATATATTACAAATTATATGATTAATGTGGCCCCAATAGAGCTTTTGTCATTGGATGTCAAGCACCATTAATATGTCACTTGCACAAGCATCACTCAAATACCCTCTACATTATTAGAGTTTGATACCCATATCTCATGAAGGGATATTGTCATAGTTTATCATTATTACCACATATGGTTTGGAAAAAATCATTTCCATGTGACAGTTAATAGTTAGTGGTTTTGTTTACAATGACAGGTAGCATTAGGTGCCAATTGAACATTTTCCGTCACAATCTTTGAGAAATTTGTCACAAGGCTATAGGGATATGTTTGTAGGATGTTGACATAACTATTTGTAGGATGTTGACATAACTATTTGTATGAATAAACATAAGTGTACACTATGCGATATTTGAGCTAATAATTCTCTGTTGATGGTGCTAGACCTAGCAACATTAAAGGGTTCTCCCCGATATCTGGTCCCAATTAGACCTCACACTGTTTGGGATAGGAGCCCAATTTGGAATATGGCTCAGTTGTCGGTTTCTTAAAGATTTTCCTTGGCCCTAACTGTCAGCAATAGAGAGGAATGTAAATATGCCTTCAAAAAGAAAGTGAGTGTGCCTAGTGGATGTTCGGTTGTAATTGTTTCAATGTTCTTCTATTGCGGAGGGAGAAAATAAGTTAAGCCTCTAAGGGAGAGGTAATAGTACCACCCTAGTAGAGACACATGTACCAAGAAGGATATGTCTAACATCGATTGGAATAGTCCACAAATATGCGATGGTCAATACAATCAATTAATAAGAGAGATATATCTAATATCCAGTGGAATAATCGAAAAGGATGTGACAACAATAGTAACCATTACTGCACATTATACACATTATGTGATAGAAAACGTGTGAAAAGATGACATTTTGCCTTTCTGTTGAAGCCCCAAAAATCGGGTCAACAACAAGGGGGATACCCACCCGGTCCGGACCTTGGTTGTCAACTCCTTATCCATTTGGTATAGCGGGTCTGACTGGGGATAATGGGACCAGTTTCCCAATCTAAGGGTGTGTGTGTGTGTGTAGAGTTG
>APFE030952082.1:2113-25916 GCA_000404065.3 Pinus taeda | reverse complement strand
TGATGTATTATTAGGCCAACCATACTTGTGGAGGTGACATGCTGTGTATGAGTCAAGGCCTCGCGCTGTCATTATTTCTTTGGATAATTCATTATACAGGATACACAAAGGTAGCCCCACCTACCACTACCTCTTTGATCTCTACTAAGAAAGGCAGCAAGCTCATCTCCCAGACTAGGAAATTCATTTTCTGTTTGATTTGCTCCCAAAGTAAGGGGAAGATTGTCACCACATTTATGACCCTCCGAAGGGTTCCTCCATGCAACAACAACAACAAAGGAATACCATCATGACAGAACATAGGAACAACTTTTCCTCACCCACAGGGTCACCACACAAGCTTCAGGTGGGCAACAAAGTTTGGTTGCATCTGCAGAAAGAACGTCTTACAAGAGCCCATCAGAAGCTTTGACCACGCTAACATGGTCCTTACACCATTGCTAAGGCTATGGGAAATAATTCTTTGGAGCACAACATTCCTCCATTCCTTCACTTGCACCAAGTGTTCAATGTGTACCGCCCTTGACCATGCTTCCCACCATCTGAGATTGCAAAACAACTCACTAGGGACCAAGTTCAGTAGATGGAGGAACTCAACACAATGGGGACCATTGCTTCCTGGGGGGGAGAAATGATCCAGGTGGATGTTGGTGGCCACCCACCTATCCCACTTGGACCCCCACAACTATCTCTTTGAGTTTTTAAGTTTCCATAATTGCAGCACACTTTATTATTTTTAGCAGTTTTTTCGGGTCTTGAACTTCCAAAGCCGTTTTGAGGCCCTAAACGATGTTTTTTTGGGAAATTTGGGAGAAAAATGGGTCCATAGACCGATGTTTCTCTTCCCAAAGTTGTAGTTCTCAGACAAATATTTCTGAAGAGATATTTTACGCGTCAAATGGAGATTGTATGCCAAAGTTACGACTCCAGGAAGTTAATGTACCAATTTACCCAAAACGGGGCCCAAACTTTGGCGTTTCATCTTCTAGGGTTAGGTTTTGGGATGCGAAGGGTTTTCCATTGTTTCTCAACAATAAATAGGCCTTCGAGCCTCATTGTAAGATAGTTCAAAGGCATGTAGCCGCCACATCCCTTCTCAGAGATAAACTACCATCGCCCTAGCTGGTTTATTTCCATTGCTGTTTGTAAGCATATTTCAGTATTTTACATTAATGAAATGAAGTATTATTTGCATCTCTGTGTTTATGGTTATCTCTTTAATTTGTTGTGTTCCTGTTTAAATCCGGATCAGTGGTATCAGAGTGGTCTACTTTTTCTCTGTTTTTCTTTGCATTTCCCCAACGAGGTCAGGATATAAGGAGTTAGGACTTAAACTGGTCGAACCTTTGCAAGACCAACCTCGCAAATCCCGACGGCCTCCCATGGCAGATGAAAAGAAAGATGAGGGGGTAGGAGATCTTATCAAAATCTTGCTTGAAGAAGCCCTCGACTGGAAAAGGAACACGATGATGGATAGCTTTGCGCAGATCCTTCAGCGGCTACCCAAAGGCGATGCATCAATTTCCAATAGCTACTCTGGAAACGCCACACCATTTAAGGTACAAGTTAATTTTGAAATCCCCATCTTCGAGGGTCAAATAGATGTAGATGCCGTAGATAAATGGTTAAATCTGCTAGATGGGTATTTTTTTGTTCATGAATTTTCGAGTCGGGAAAAGTTTGTTTTCGCTCTTCTCAAAGCAGCCCCCCATGTCAAGGACTGGTGGGAAACCTACTGCAAGCAGAAGAATGAAAGTACGAGCTCACTATTTTCAGCCACACCCACTTGGGATTCATTCTGGGATGTCATCAAGGAGCAGTACTACCGTGTCAAAAGCTATGAGGACAAATACATCAAATGGACCACACTGCAGTAGGGAAGGGACCAATATGTGCCAGAGTTCACAAACATTTTTCATACCCTTCGCACACAGTTTGGAATCAAGGACTCTAAGCTGCATTTGGTACTTAAATACCGCAGCTGCCTATATAGATACATCCAAGAAGAGATGGAGTTCTTGAGCATCTCCTCGCTCGGTACGACGTACCGATATGCTGTCAAAATCAAGCAAAAGTTCAAATAGAAGAAGCGAGACTTTAGATCTACAAATCCAAAGACCAAAGGACAAAGCCAAGGCGGGATGACCTAAGACAACCCATCAAAGCTGCAAGAAAAGAACAACACCACGAAGTCAAAGAAGGACATAGGAAAGTGGTGTGAGTTCCATAAGAGTCCCACTCATAACACAAGTGAGTGTCGGACCAAGCAGTGGTTGGTGGCCGAGTTGAAGGCTTCGGAATCAGAAGCATGTTCCAACCCTGAGTTAGAACCTGACAAGGGGAATGGCAAAGGGAAGTAGATCATTGATGTAGAGCCCAACGTCACTGTTGCCACCGCCAAGATCCAGAAGAATGAGCTCAAATATCCAGAGGAGGGGGAACGTCTTTTCCACTCACAGATGTGGGTGAAGGGTTCGCTGATGCAATTCATTGTCGACAGTGGCAACCAAAAGAACCTCATTTCAATAGAGGTCGTGAAGCAGTTGGTCCTACCAAATGTACCACACTCGTAGCCGTATAGTAACGGGTGGCTTCATGAAGGACGAGATCTCAAAGTTCACCAATAGTGTCGCCTTCCCTACAGCATCAAGCCCTTCACAGACGAGGTATTGTGTGATGTTACACCTTTGGATGTTTGTGATGTATTATTAGGCCAACCATACTTGTGGAGGTGAGATGGTGTGTATGAGTCAATGTCTGGTGCTGTCATTATTTTTTTGGATAATTCATTATACAGGATACCGGAGGTAGCCCCACCTACCGCCACCTCTTTGATCTCTACTAAGAAAGGCAGCAAGCTCATCTCCCAGACTAGGAAATTTATTTTCTGTCTGATTCGCTCCCAAAGTAAGGGGAAGATCATCACCACATCCATGACCCCCGCGAAGGGCTCCTCCATGCAACATCAACAACAAAGGAATACGGTCATTACAGAACACAGGAACAACTTCTCCTCACCCATAGGGGTACCACACAAGCTTCAAGTGGGCAATAAAGTCTGGTTGCATCTGCAGAAAGAATGCCTTACAAGAGCCCATCAGAAGCTCCGATCATGCCAACATGGTCCTTACACCATTACTAAGGTTGTGGGAAATAATTCTTTGGAGCACAACATTCCTCCATTCCTTCACCTGCACCAAGTGTTCAATGTGTACCGCCCTCGACCATGCTTCCCATCATTACTAGACACATCTGAGATTGTAAAATAGCTCACTAGGGACCGAGTTCAGTAGATGGAGGAGCTCAATGCAATGGGGACCATTGCTTCCTAAGGGGGGAGGAATGATCCAGGTGGATGTTGGTGGCCACCCAACTATCCCACTTGGACCCCCACAACTATCTCTTTCAGTTTTTCAGTTTCCATAATTGTAGCACAATTTACTATTTTAGCAGTTTTTTCGGTCTTGAATTTTCGGGAAGTCGTTTTGAGGCCCCTAAATGATGTTTTTGGGAAATATGGGAGCAACATCGGTCCATTGGGGCCCATGGACCGATGTGCTCTTCCCAAGCTGTAAATTCTCAGATTAGATATTTTTTGACGAGTATTGTACGCATCAAACGAAGTCGTATGCCAAAGTTATGACCTAGGAAGTTGATGTACCAATTTACCCAAAATAGGGCCCCACATTGGTGATTTCATCTTCTAGGGTTAGGTGGGATGTTGAAGGTTTTCCATTATTTCTCAAAATAAATAGGCCTTTCGAGCCTCATTGTAAAACAGTTCAGAGGCATGTAGCCGCCACATCTCTTCTCAGAGATAAGCTACCATCGCCCTAGCTGGTTTATTTCCATCGCTGTTTGTAAGCATATTTCAGTCTTTTACATTAATGAAATGAAGTATTATTTCCACTACATCTCTATGTTAATGGTTATCTCTATAATTTGTTGCATTCCTGTTTAAATCCGGATCAAGTTTGGGGGAGTATAACAAGTCAAGGAAAATCAAAATTTTGGTGGTGGTCTCTCTCTATTTCGTGCTATGGATTGGGAGAACAAAGTCTCCCAAGTTGGGCTGTTGCTAGAAACCATTAGTTGCCACAAGTTGTTGCATAGTGCAAGTTACTGGAAAGAGATTAATCTTCTGGAGGCTAACTTGGTGTGGAAGGAAGGTCTGGTCAAGGTCTAGGGTGAAAAGTCTCAAAGAATACTATTGAAATTAAGAATTACTTTGACTAGGTTTTCCCCTCGAGGGGGGTTTATCCCTAGCATGTGCCTAGATATTGTGTTCATTGTTTTATGTGTTGATTCTTTGTGTAATTACTTAATGAACTAAGTAAAGAAGATATAAAGAATTGTAATAGCAAGTAATTATCAAGATCGAGAAAATATTTACTTTCTTTCTGATTTTCCAACATGTAGACCACAAATCTACTGTGCTTTAGAAACACAGATAGTGGAGGATGTTGGACAAAGTGTTCCTTGGATCAATGCACAATTGGATAATAGGAAGGCATATCACCAGACGTTTATTATCAAGATGGATAGTAAACCTTGTGCTGAAGTTGTTTTTATTTTGATTGACCTTGGATCTAATTATAGTTATGTTAATCCTAACCTTGTGGATAAGTGTTGTTTGAATAATGAAGTGCATGCAAATCTTGGTTAGTACAGTTGGATATAGGTACAAAGAAGTGAGTTCATCATTGGGTAAGATCTTGTGCATTTGAGTTGAATGGTATGCCTACATTAGCACATTTGAATGTATTGTTGTTGGGTTCGTATAACATGCTTTTGGGTATGGACTGGTTGTATCTCCATAGAACCAAGGTGGACTATTATGAAAAAGCTATTGAGTGCTTGGATGACAATGGAGAACAAATAATCCTGTAGGGTAAGAAGAAAGCAACATCAGTTAGAATGGTGATAGCTATGCAGGCGAAGCGCAGTTGTAGAAAAGGGTGTGTGTTATTTTTAGTGCACATTTCTAGTGACAAAGGGTTTAAGGAAGTTTAGGATGTGGATGCCTTGAGCAGGTACTTTATTTTACAACAATTTTAGGATGTATTTCCCTCAGAGTTTTCAGAGTTTCTGCCTCACAGGGAGGTGGATTTTTCTATTGAGTTGGTACTAGGGACAAGACCAACGTCAAAAGCACCATACATTATGAGCACTCTAGAGTTGGTAGAGCTAAAGTTGTAGTTGAAGGAAATGCTTAAAAAGGGATAAATTAGGCCAAGTGTGTCACCATGGGGCGCACCAGTATTGTTTGTGAAGAAGAAGGATGGTAATCTCAGGTTGTGCATTGATTATATGCAGTTGAACAAGGTGACCCTCAAGAACAGGTATCCATTGCTGAGGATTGATGATTTGTTTGATCAGTTGAAGGAAGCAACAACTTTCTCGAAGATTGATCTGAGATCCGGATATCATCAGATATGCATTAAAGAATATGAAATTCACAAGAAAACTTTCTGGACTAGGTACAAACATTATGAGTTTGTTGTAGTTCCATCTGGTTTGACTAATGCTCCAACTACCTTTATGTGCTTGATGAATAGTGTGTTGTGACCTTATCTAGACAAGTTGTTATTGTTTTGATTGATGCCATCTTAATATATTCTAAAAATGAAGAATAACATGTCAAGCATTTAGCAGCAATGTTGATATTGCTAAGAGAGGATCAGTTGTATGCTAAGCTTAGCAAATGCAATTTATTAGACAGAGGTACATTACTTGAGACAAGTTGTTTCCAAGGAAGGCATAACAGTAGATCCAAAAAAGATAAGGACTATCATGGAATGGGAAACTCCTAGGAATGTGGATGAGGTAGGATCATTTATGGGGTTAGTAGGTTACTACATGAGGTTCATCAGGAGCTTCTCTTGCATTGGATATCCTGTCACGTCATCGCAACAAAAAGGTAAGAAGTTTGAATGGGCAGAAGAATGTGCAACACGTTTTGAGTAGTTGAAATAGTTGTTGACAAATGCTCCAATGCTAAAGATTGCAAATATGGACAAAGAGTTTGTGGTATGCACAGATGATTGCAAGTGAGGACTTGGTGGAGTTCTTATGCAGGAAGGACAAGTAGTATGCTATGAATCACAGAAACTAAATGAGCATGAGCAGAATTATTCGACACATGACCTTGAGTTGGCAGCAATCATCCATGCGTTGAAGATTTGGAGGAACTATCTTCTTGGAAGGAGATTCATACTGATGAGAGATCACAATAGATTGAGGTATCTATTTGACCAATCGAATTTTAATGCCATGAAAGCTAGATGGTTGGCCACGATCAATGATTTCGACTTTGAGATCAAGTAAATTAAAGGTAAATAGAATAAGGTTGCAAATGATCTTAGCAGGAAGATACAAGTGAATCACATAGTAGCCATGAGTTCTTATGGGACAAATTTATAGGCTCGGATCTTACAGGCAGGTCAACTAAATAACAGGTACATGGCACTAAGGAACAAGTTACAACATAGTACATGTAAAGGAATAGGTACAGGTACAGGTGCACATGACGTGGACTATTGTCTCACGGCATATGGCTTGTTCAGATTTAGGGATAGCATATATGTGCCAGATGACAGTGAGCTCAAGAGGCTTATCTTGAGAGAGTTTCATGCGTAACCATATTTAGGTCAACTAGGATATCAAAAGACATTGATAACGGTGAATAAGTTCTACTATTGGTCAAACTTGAAGAAAGAAGTGGTAGAGTTTGTGGCTAGATGCTTGGATAGTCAAAAGGTAAAGGAGAGTGTAAGCATCCAGGTGGGTTACTACTACCGATCTCGGTTCCATAGTGGAAATGGGATGTCATTTCCATGGACTTCATCATAATTTTTCTGAGGACATCTAGACAACATGAATTGATTATGGTTATAGTGGACATGTTGAAGAAGGTAGTGAACTTCCTTCCAGTTATGTCTACTTATTCAGCTAATGATGTAGCACAGATATTCATCAAGGATATAGTGAGGTTGCATGGTGTACCAAAGAAGATCATATCAGACAGGGATGCCAAGTTCACTTCTAGGTTTTGGAGAGAGTTATTTGCAGGTATGGGTACAAATTTGGCCTTTAGCACAAGTTATCGTCCATAGATAGATGGACAGATAGAGAGGGTCAACATGATATTGGAGGATATGTTGAGGATGCATGTGATGCATTAACAACGAAAGTGGGAAGAGTATCTTCCAATGGTAGAGTTTTCTTACAACAATGGGTATTGAAAGTCTTTGAGGATGAGTTTGTTTGAGGCATTGTATGGGCGAATTTGTAATACTCCCATAATTTGGAGTGATCTAGTGAACATGGTGTTGATTGGACCAAACATGTTGGTATAAATGGAACAAGAAATACAGGTAGTCAAGAAGAATGTAAAGGCAACACAAGATAGACAAAGGAGTTATGCAGATAAGAATAGGTTGTTTAAGGAGTTTCAGGTTGGGGAATAGGTGTACTTGCACATCAAGCCCAAGAAGATCTCCTTGAATATTGGATAATGTGCTAAGTTGGCATCTTGATTCTGTGGACCCTTCAATATTCTTGAAAGGATTGGACCAATAGCCTATCGACTTGCACTGCCTCTGATAGTGAAAGCACATGATGTTTTCCATGTGTCATTGCTTAAGAAATATGTTAAAGATGATGATCATATAATTGACTGGTATGTATTGTAGGTGGATCCAGAAGGATAATTCTAGTCAGAACCTTAGTGTATATTGCAAAGAAAGATGTTCATGCTTCGGAACCAAGCAATCAAGCAGGTTAAAGTGCAGACAAAGTAATTTGGGCCCCATGAAGCTACATGGGAGATGGCAGATCATATGCGGGCTATGTATCCTTCTCTATTTGCCGATTGAGCAAATGTTTGGCAAATGTTTGGTATATGTTTTGGTGTATGTACATATTTATATGGATGTCAATATCGCCATGAGCTGTGTTATAAAGCTCCAAAAAGTGGTATGGGCGTCATGTCATTATGGATGTCATATTGTTATGTTGTCATGTTGGTTTGCTTCTTAGCAGGTTGATCATTGTAAATACTGAAATGCGCTAAGTTATAAAGCTCCATGGGAGGTATGTTTTGTTTACAACATTTTTGTGATTGTAGGTGTCGTTGAACACCGAGGACGGTGTTCCCCCAAGGGGGAGGGTTCTATAACAACTCTGGTAAAAAATCCACGTAAAAATTAATAAAGGTAAAAGAAGACCTTGGTCATGGGACACGTATTCCAAGTTGAATGTTGGAAAAAACATAATGATGGGGATCACTTGTGATTAATTAATGGCTATGGAAATTGGGAAAGGAAATGGCTAAGGCTTTGGAAAGGAAAAATGGAATTTATTGGCATTTATTTATGAAAATAATGAAAATTAGGAGAAAAGAAAGGTGAAAGGTCATAGGTTGCATGTGAGGAGGAAAATGAAGGAAAATAATGGAAAAATAAAGAAAATAGAGGCCTCATTAATAAAAACTATTCCAAGGATCAGTTCATAGCTTTTGACCAGTTCAGTTTTGGAGCTCTCATTTTTCTCTCTATCTCTCATACTCTTGGACACTTAGAGTTTTCTTGGAGCACTCTTGGAGGAGTGTGGCATACTTTGGATTTGGAGAAAGAAGGAAAAGGAAAAGAAAGAAAGTGCAAGAGGACATCGGGATCAATAGAAGTACAAAGTTGCATGTATAATTTCCTTTCTAGTTTTGGCATGTATGGCGTATGAATGTAGTTATTTGGTTATGATCTATCATTTTTACATAGCCTTTCCATTTCATGTATAACCATGATGGTTTTTTTTGTGTTGGTTTTCTTGTGCCTTTTGCTGTGGGTTGTGTTATTAGTTCCTAGAAGCCTTGGTTGGACAAACGCTTTGGAAGCCCTGTAAAAACTTGGGTTAAGGTACTAGTCCTAGAAGCCTTGGTTGGAAAAATGCTCTTCAAGACCTTGGTGGGTTGAATTACTAGTCCTGGAAGCCCTGGTTGGACAAATGTTCTGGAAGTACGGTTTGAGTTACTAGTCCTGAAACCCTTGGTTAGAACAAACGCTCTGGAGCCTTGGACAAATTGGGTAGAGACCAATCTGGTGATGGTTAGTGATGTATGACCGTGAGGTGGAATCACTGGTGGAGGGTTTAGGTGGTTTGGCCTCTGGAAGCCCTAGATTGTTTTGACTGATTTATTTTATGAGATCCCACATTCATGCTTGGAATATGGCATGAGGGTGACTGGTTGAAATAAAGATTCGGTTTAACCTAGTCTATGGTTAGGTGGTTCATGGACGTCCCATATCGGGTCAGCTTATGAAATCATCAATAAGAGCTCTTTTTATCCTTGGTATTTTATGGGTAAATATACTTGTTAATATGTGGCTTACATGGCTATTATATCCTTGATATTTCTGTTGATTATATGCTGGTTATGAATGGGTTTTATGAAAGTGAAAATGTGTGGCTCTCATCATGTTTTGGTTAATCAATGAATATACAATGAATATGTGGATTAAGAGATGGTAATTTAGTTATTGTGATGAAGCAAGAATGCTTCTTAGTGATTTTCAGATAAGCTTGAGACCCCTATGCTCAGAAATGATTTTTAACCCATAGGATGCATATTTGTGACATGTTTGACGAAATGTCTGTCATGGCTAGTAGGGGTCTAGTTAAGTCCTTGTTCAAGTATTTGCATTCGTATAATTTTTTGATGTTATTTTTCATTTATGGAAGTTTCATGGAGTTCTGGTTAGTGACTTGAGTCATGGCCCTGAAATAGTGGCACAAAATCTAGAGTCACTGGCAAAAAACTACCTCGAAAAGTCCCTAGTCGCACACATGCCTTGCTGTGGGAGCGACTGGAGGATTCCAACCGCATGCATGTCGATGTCAAGGGAGAAAATGAGGCTTTAATGCAGCAAAAAGTCAGTTTGTCTCAGGGGTTGGTCACCTGGATGAGTTGGATGGCTTCTGGGGGTTCTATTGCATGTGTATGAGGCCAGGTTGTCTGTGTTCTATCGGTTCCAGTTCCTTAACTTCTACATAGGGAGTTGAATCATATCATAGTAACTCCTCATCACATGTTTACGCGGGTTGGCTAGTTACTTGGGTAGATGTGGGAGGAGGGTTTTACAAATTCCATATAGCTTCCCTTTACCACTAGATATACAAGTGCAGTCCTCTTGTGTGCTTCACGAGAGATTGTGACTACAATAAAACTAGACCCAATGCCCTCCTCACTTCAATCCCGCAGTTGAATAACTTATTTCCACCATTATGCCTCTCCACTGGAACAACCACTGTGCCAACAATGACTACACATCAATGTGAGAGCTGCTATTACATGCACTCACATTCCACACAACAACAACACCACCTAAACCAACAAAGACTACACCAAAACCAACAATAACAAAATTTCCATCCAAAGCACCTCTCTGTTGAGTAACTACCCTCTTCCATTATGTATATGTTCCCATGTTTATAACAACTTGCTTTACTATTGATCGGGGGCTTAAAACCTAAAGAAATCATAATGGAGGTCTTAAACTTGAAATCCTAATGGAGGTCTTAAAATGTCGATGCGAGTAGATTTGGCTTACAATGGCAGCTCTAAGAACTATAAAGAAACTTGAGAGTGATTAGGGTTTCTCCCTATAAGAGTTCAAATGGGATGTATGGTGGTGGATCCAAAAAAAATCGATGCAAGTTGATCAAATGTCGACTCCACAAAGAAACCTGCACTTATAAAGAAACTTGAATTTACGATGGAGGAATAACTCCACAAAGAAACCTCAACTTTCCTTTGGCGTATATGCCCCTTTCTTGAGGGTCGTTGGTAGCCTTCAATATTGCCGACGGAGTTTGGACAAAAATTATGTTGTCACAGGGATGTAGATGAGTTACTCGTGAAGGTTTAGGTCAATACTATGGGCAACTAGTGCTAATGGATCATGAGGGACTTGGCTCTGTTCGCATATGGAAGTTGAAAGAAGAAAAAGTATGGTGTGATCTCTACAACTTTTGTTTGGAAAAATTCAACGTGAGTACATCATTTGATTCAATAATAGCCAATAGCAACGAGTTTGAGTTGAATTTATTTATGCATTCAAAAAACATCTTTTAAATAACAAAAAAATCACTCTTACATAAAATTGTACTATTAAATTTGGACCAAAAAAATACTAAAACATACCCACGAAGAGTAGAATAGATAGTAATGGGGTGTAGCGTTAAGTCACCTGTGATGTTAAAGTCACTAGTTTGAAACTTCATGGGAAAAAATCTAGCCATATTAAGGGACAGTGTGGCCCAGGCCAGGTGCGATCCCTGGGTGATTTTGATGATTTAAATGCCCCTGGGTCGCGGTTTCACAAGCCACATATCAAGGTTGATGTAATATCTAGATAACCCAAACAACTTGACCAAAAAAAAAAAACTAAACAATAAAAAGTTAAACATAATTTTTTTCTAATTAGAATAATTATAAAAAAACATTCAAATTAAAATAAAACAAGAAAAAATAAAATTTACATTTAATAATTAGAATTTTTTAAATATTTTTCTATCGAAAGTTTTTTTTAAGTTATGATGGATGTCTTTTCTAATGTTGGAAAAAAAGACTCATTGTAATATCAAATAATTTTTAATGCCTAGGGATTTTGTGGATTGAGTTCAATTTTTTTAGATGGGAACAAGTAACCTCTCCAGATATATGCAATAGCCTGCAAGCCACATATATCAAAAACTCATAGTTCAGCCTAGGACCGAGACGTCCGAAGACAACCAAAAACTAGAGTTGGGGTCTCATACTCCAACGAGATGCTTGTCCTTTGAACCTTAATATGACGTGTCATGTCGTCAGAGACTTGAAATTGGGTGGATGGGATGGAAAACCACCATTTCAACATCTTGAGATAAGAACCATTGACCATTTATTATTATTTTTAAGGGCATAGTCTAACTTACATATGAAATGATCTTTTTAAGGGCATTTTTTCCTCATTAATTTTAACCAAAATATGGTAGATACCTTTAAAAACTTGAGTTTAAGTTGTTTAATCCATATAATTTGTGTGCCCCAGGGGATTTTCAGGGTGCTAAATCCATTTATGCATTCAAAAAGGTTTTTTAAACAACAAAAAAATCACAATCTTGCTTGAAATTGTATTATCGAATTCCGACGAAAAAGGTTATTTCGTCTATAAGTTAGATTACACCATTTTTAATTACATAACGGTTATTGTAATTAGGGAACTTTAAATTACTTTGATTTGTCACGTGTATTTAAATGATAAAAGAAAATTAATTGCAAAAGGTCAAATACAATTTTCTTATATGAATAAGAGTTGTATATTAGTTAACCCATGAAGTCTAGACTAGTTGGTTTGTGTGGTGTTTAATCCCCACCAGGTCATAGGTTCAAATATCATGGGGAACGGTTAAGGATGACAAACACATTTGGGGTAATTAAACTATCCTAAGGAATGTCCAAGCTCAACCGAGTATCATTTAGCATGTCAATTTTTAAAATGATAAAATCAAAATAATAATTATTTAAATTTAATTGGTCAAATATGTATTGAATTTTTTAAATGATAAAAAATACTTAAATTTTCACTTTTCAAACATATTTTTTGAGTTAATTTCACCTTAATTAATATGAAAAAGCCATATATATATATATATATATATTATATATATATATATATATATATAAGTTATAAGATTATAATAAAACTTTTATATATTATTAATATAATATTAACAATTTATTTGTTATAATCCCATGTAAGGTAGCTCGATCAGTGATCACCTTGATAGCATGGATTTTTGTCCCCAGAGGTTTTGGTTTCAAGCCTTAGTGGGTAAAAAATAAATCAAATATATGTATTAGCCTAAAAAAAGCTATTGTTATAATAATAATAATTTAATTTTAAAATCAGTTATATACAAAATTATTACGTTGTTATTTTTTAAATTATTTACCTTCTTTTATTGTTATATATATATTTGGTCAAAATGATTTTATTAATTTATCCAAATATTATAACATGTCTTCTTAGAGAGTTCACTATTCTTCTGACCTGACTCCTAACGGATTTGTTGGCCAAAAGGGAAGCACAAAAGTTAATTACAAAATGCCAAAATCTATTGAGGACCCAAAACAGAGAGATCAAAATGCTCAAAACACCCCGAAGATGAAAACACAACTCACAAACATTAAGGAACAAGATGATTTGTCAAAGCTGGATTATCTGGGTCATTACCCGATAACATTGGAGGCTTGGGATTTCCATCAACATGAAATTCTAAGTGAGCCAATATTCCTTCCATGTGCTCCATATGCTCAGTAATTCTCCTCTAACCTCGTCAAAGTGAATCCAAGTGGTATTGTATGTTCCATTGATTGTGTTGTAAATCATTCATGAAGCCTGACCTCATTACGTTCGTCATGGTTGTTCTGGCCCAATTGCTCTAGGATCAAGTTGACATGCCGAAGCTAGGAGTCCAAGTAATTGAAAGGGGAGGAATATCCACCCAACTAGGAGAAGGGACAAGGTGGTGGGCCAACTCCTCCTCAAACTCCGCTTACACACCATCATCTCCCCCTATCTCCATTGTTGCCCCTCTGTGCTCTGCTCTCTGCCCTTGTGGCCCTAGCACCCTCCTTGCTTTTTCATGTTGTCGATACGTTTTCAATATATCCCCAACACATTGAATCGAAAACCTTAACTCCAACAATGCACAAATAATTAACAAGGCATCCTAACTGCTAAACTTGACAATAAAATTCCCGCAATGCTTAAACCAGGTGACTCTTGAGAGAGATAAACCGAGCAAGGACTGCCACCTTTCAAAGCCAAATTCCCACCATCAATGAGTTATTGTCTCCTCTACCCAATTACTTCGACCCTGGCTGAAATGGTATGGCACCCCCCAAAACAGTAGTGTTGTTCTAGAGTCTCTGAACACCCACTAAGAGACCTAGTATGACTTGGCCAGAAAGAGAGACCATTGCTGACCACGATGGGTTGGGAATTCTTGCCTGCAACAAAATCACAAGAGCATAAGGAAACCCTTAACACAATCCTAATCTCCCCACATCTGCCACCACACTGACCTGTTTCACTTCCTTTTGCTTGAGGGTTTAGAAATTCCAAACCTGACCCCCATGCACCCAACTCAATCCTAGTGAACCAAGCCCAAACACCCAAACCCAAGTGACGGTTTCAATTGACACTAAAGCATAGGAAACCCAAAATTTTCTCAATAAGAAATGGGTGTAGTAAGAAACAAATGCAAATGAAAGATACCACCCCTGGACTAAATAAGAACATTACACTATGAAGACCAAAAGGATATCTCGAAAGGATTACCAAATTATCTACTGTAGGACACCAACCCGAAAGTGATCCACCAACTTCCTAATTCCGTGAGCATCCCTCTCTCCCTCAGCCAAACCAACTTCCAAATGAACCCCAACTATCTGCCCCTCCATGATCCTAGACTTGGTGCATTTGGCCACCAATAGACCCACATTGGAATCCCCACTCGCCTTTGAGATTCTTCATCATAGAGTAACAAAACTGAAGAAGCATGCATAGGTTGTTAACATGCACAAATTCTTCATAACCTGCACCACCTTCACGAACTCTCATAACCAATCTTGCAAACACTAGAACTGAGCCCGCCATCCTGCTTATAAATTTACCATCCCACATCTCAAACATTCTATGCGTCATGTACTGCATGTCACCAATGTGCCACATGTGCTATGTCTTAGCATATGAGAGGGACTAATCCCCTTCCCCCATCCCCCATATGACCATGCTCTTCCACCCCCATTGGTGGCAAATTAAATTAAACTATTTTTTTGTTTGCTTCACCTATGGGGATTTGAAATATATATATTATTTAAAATGGAATACATATCTATTAAGAAGTATTTCTCCCATCAGGTGCCCATCCTCCACCCAACATGCTAGTAATGAAGAGTTATGAGGGGCAACAAGCTACACCCACCTAGTAGTCTGTATGGCCACCCCACTGCTGTAAGGATCGATACGAAGAGGTAAGTTTTTGTTTGAATAGACTAAAAGTGTGAAAAAGGTTGGGAAGGTACACTGGCACGATGGTTTACACATTTGAAAACCCATAGCTTCAAATATGGCAGAATATAGGTAATGATAAGGTTATTAGGCTGAGAAGTGTAGCAGGTAGAAGGAGTATGAATCTGCTTATAATCTACCAACCATGGCAGAATTCCTCCAGGATATGCAACTCTAGATTGTCAACATTGTTATATGAAGAACATGTAAACAGATGCCCTAATTATTATCGTCCATCTCAATAGTTCAAGGCTCTCTTTGTTCTTGTGTGTCACTCCTCTTCGCAAGACTTTATTATTCATTTTCGGTTTTCTCATACTCTTTCCCTGCAACTATATTTTGGATTTGCATCAATTTATGTTTACTCCTTTGTACTCTGCATGCTCTTTTGGTTTCTTATCTTCCATCCCCATCCTAGGCCCTGTATTCTTGGGAGGCTTCCTCTCGCCTGTTTCTCTCTGAGCTCTCCTCTCTTCCTAGTTTTTTGTTGGACCTTTCCCTTAATCCTTCTCTTTCTCAAGTCTAATCATCCCAATTTTATTATTTTTTTCTATTTCATTCGACCCTTACCAATTTTCCTCTACTCATTCCCTCTTTCCTAGGTATGTCCCTCCCTCTTTGACCTCCCTTACTTCTACCCCCTTTTGTATCACAGTTTGGCGTTATCTTGTTGGGCCCTCACATCGTGGCAGAAGATGCAAACCAGGTGGTGGGCTCCAGTATTGCAGCAATAATGCTGCAACTCCTGGGACTCCCTTATTTACTTTTATCAACCTGGTTGTTCGTAACAAACTTGGAAGCGACAATGCTGTATGCACAAGTACTAGCTCTTGCCGCAACTGTCACTTGGTCAGCCAGCACAAGTCCGCTAGGGGCTTTAGCCAACTTCTATGAGTTCTCAGAAGAATCTTTTAAGTGATGGATGGAAGCTAACTTAAAGGAAGCTAATCTACTTGCGAAAAGGAACTAAAAGCCAAAAAGAAACGCAAACCCTAGCAAACCCTAATTCTACCAGCTAGTCCTACTGATGCAAAAATGAGAATGCAAACTACTGAAAGAGATTTCATTACTTCTATGAAGGTAAGATACATGTGGCTAGACTACCTTTGTCCTAAGAAAGCATCTTTTTGTATTTTTTGATTAAGTGTCGATTTTCACATGCATATGCTTGAACTGTGCTTTACTGTGCAGGGGTGGATCAAGGAAGAGGAATGCTTGGAAATGGTTGGAGAGGTTCAAAGAGGGTCTAAGGAGTCCCTAACACTCCTCCAGAGAGTTTCACAAGGTTTGGCTATCAGGGAACCTCACTTGTGAGCTTCTACAGGAAGTCTGCAGGGGTTCTACAGGACGTTTCAGAATTTCTACAGGAGGTTTCAGAATTTCTACAAGATGTTTGGAAATTAGTTTTTAGGGGATGGATGAGTGAGGGAAGGTGCATGGATGGATCTGGAGGTAGGATAGGGGTCTAAAAATGGCATAAGGACTGGTGGGTGGATAGGCGAAGAGGTGTAGAAGGCTGACTTGGCTTGAAGAAGGCTAAGGCAATGATGGGTAAGGAGGTAAGGTTTTGTGGACAAAAAGGATAGATGGGGAACAAGAAAATTAGCTAAGAGACAGAATAGGTGGCTCAGATGATACTTTGGGTAGATGAATGAATGAAGAAGATTCCCTGCACGGTGTACCTTGATCAAATCAACAAAGGCCTGCAAATGATCAAATCCTGAACTAGTCTAGTCTAACCATCAACAACATAAATGAGCAGCAACTTTATTTGGGAAGAAAACCTTGTACACCATCTATGCAAAGAAACATTTCAGATGTCCAAACCCATGACTAATCTCTGCTAATAAAACTAGCACACTAAAGATTGCATAAACAAGCAAACTAGTGTTTTTGTGAGGCAACACTGTTTCCTCAATTCCAGCCTCAAATCCAATAAGGATGAGGTGAAACCAGGAGTGTGGTTGTCCCTTTTCTTGGAGGTTTTGCTATTATTATCCTACCAAAACACCTAAACCAATGTCATTCATAAACAGTGATCTATTCCAGTAACATAACAAAATCTACTTAACAGAAATATGTTCAAATGCATAAAGGAAAATAGTGATACGTAAAGGAAAAGTAACAATACAGAAAGGAGGCCCTAGGCTCTCAGGTTGGGCCCAACCTTGAGAGCTTTGGCTCCTATGAAAAACTCAGATTTGATAGGAAACCAAACTGCTTCTCATTATCCAAAAATAATCATAACAGTCATGCCAAAAATGGCTACAAAGGAACAAAATAGAGCTGCAACACTGAGGTGCAAAATACACAATAGTTTCAAAAGTATTTTTACGAAGGCTGAGGCCTCAACATTTATAGATCACGAGGGACCTAGCTAGCCTCCTCAATTTGTGGAACTCGGCTGTCAAACTGTGAGTTAAACAGTCCCTTTCTAAATGCTGCTTGGCTGCCTTCTAGATTCGGTTTGGTGGTCTTTGGAGCTCGGAGTTGGTAGTGAAGATCCCGAGGAAGGGTCATTTAATTCCATAGGCAACCCCCCTTCAAGTCCTCACCTCAGGCTTGGCTGCCTTATAGCTCATGATTGCTTTGACTTTGCTCCAATATATGTCAAAAAACCTGAAATAGACACGTGTTAACCACCTAGGAAAAGTGACTTCCCTGATTCATACCAAAGACATAAACATACTAAAAATAATGCATAAACTATAGAAAATGATGGATTTGAACAAGGACTGAACAAGGAAAATTAGGCCAAATGAGCCCAACAAGTTACCAATTTTGGGGCTCATCATCACCCCCCTACTAAAAGGCTTGCTCATCCCTGAGCAACTAGTTCAGCTCCTCGTCTTTCATTGCTTTGATGGCCACTCTGACATCCCAGGCTTCTGAAGTAGTGTCCTCCACACTGTCATGGAATCCGGCCTTCCTCTCCACTTCTTCCCACTGCTTATGCTCCTCCTCTTTTGTGCCTCCCTCTAACAATCCCAAAAGAAAGGGTGGACTTAGCTTGAGGCCTATCCAATTGGCTTGGAGGTTCCGCATAGACTTCTTGTAGAGAGGTACCCGTGCCAAAGCCTCCCTCATCTGAGTTGGAGTGTGATATTCTCGAATTTTGAGCCTGTGGGACAATCTGTTCCACCTACGGGTGCAAGCATGAGCACAATTGTCCCCTAGTAACCTCTCCATATCCTCGAAGTGTGCTATGGCCTAGGCCTGACGATCCATGTACTCTAATAAACCCCGAGAGTTGGTTGCTAGGTGCTGGTGAGCGGATATCAGTGATGTGGGGTCCCCTGGCTCTGCTCTAATCAGCAGTGGTTCATGTAACTCCCTGTCCATGACATTCCTGACCTCAACTGCTCTCTTCTCTTCGTGGTTTAACAATGAGGTCATTGCCATCAGCTGCATGTCCCCTACTGCTGTGTTGGGGTCCCACGAAGTAATGTTTGGAAGGGCCAAATTATGGAGGTAAAACTCTGAAAGCTTGGCCTTATCTTCTGATGAACTGGTGTTACATAAATCTGTGAAATGCTGGGGGTTTTGGATGTGAGAGATACCCCTCTGTGCCAATGTATTGATTTGGAACTGCAGCCACTGGTCCCTTAGGTACAAGCCATAAGATTTGGCCGACTGCCTACATTGCAGTGCTTCCATTGCCCAACTGGCCATGCAGGCCAGTTGTGCCTCCTTTTCTTGCACCTGCTGCTTTAGGGATTGCATCTCCATATCTGCCTACAGTCCCCTTTCCTGTAACTGCTGGTTGAATTCCTCAAGATCAGCTTGCATCTCTTCTTTTCCTTGAGGCTCTGCTGAGGGATCCTTGGCTGCCATGTCCTTTTCTTTCCTCTGTCCCTGCAGCTGGAGCTGCTATCTGAGCTGCTCATTCTCTTCTCTCAACTTGGCTTGCTAGGAGCTTTCCACATGCCTTACTCTTGCCAACTCCCTTTGTGCTTCCTTGAGCCTTTCCTCTAGAGGCCCAATATCTGCTACTCCCTTAGATTTAGCTATCCTCATCCACGTGTGGGTTCATACCCGTTCTTCCTCTAGTGCTAAAAATAGTGGCACTGTAAACTTTTGGGGAATAATTCTGCCTGCCTCCAAAAAGTTATAATAAGGGCCCAAGTTGGGTTGGGGGCTTGGTTCCATGATAACATCAGTTTTCTCCTCCTTTGGTGGTGACTTGGCTGCTCCCTCCTCCTCTTGTGGTGACTCGGCTGCCTTCTCCTCCATCTGCTCTGTTTCTTTCAGCCTAGCCTAAGTTTCCTATAGAATAGCCTCAGCATCCTGTAGAGAGGCTTTTGAGCTTAATTTTTCCATTCTGTCCCTCCATGAAGATGTTTTTGGGCTCCCCCGCTCATAAGTAATGGATGCTTTGGAGGGGGATTTATCCCTTGGTGTGGTAGGGGTATCCACGATAGTGATTGGTTCTTTTGATGGAGGCTGGGGTCTGCCAGTCTTAATTCTTACACTCCTTCTCGCTTTGAAATACAGAGGAGTCCCCCTCTTTCGTTTTTCTTTTGGCTTGGGAGAGGTACTTAGGGCGGCCATCACAGCTGCTGCCTCCCTACCTGGGATTTCGGCCGACTTCTCCTTCTGTTGTCCTCCTTTCGGACTTCTTGTGGAAAGTCCTGTAGCGGTTGCTTTCTGGCTTCCTGTGGAAAGTCCTGTAGTGGTTGCTTTCTGGCTTCCTGTAGAAGCCGTTTTCAACTTTCCTGTAGAAAGACTCTATTGCTTTCCTGTAGGAATACTCTGCTGCTTTCCTGTAGAAGTACTCTGCTGCTTTCCTCTAGAAGTACTCTGCTGCTTTCCTGTAGAAATCGAGGGCATAGTTTTAGCCTGCTTGGCCGAGGGGACTTTTTCTTTCAGCTTGGCTGAGGTTGCCTTAGGGGTGCCCTTACTGTCCTGGACTTTCTCAGTCCGTTCTGCCCTGCTTTGTAGTCGTTTTTCCCTGGGCATTGGGGCAATCCCATCATCCCTTGTTTTGGCAGCTTGCTTTGTTGCTGGTGTTCCTCTTTGCTCCTTCTTTAGTGTTTTGCCAGGGGTGTCTTGTCTTTTAACTTTCTTCTCGGCCTAAGTAGGCTCCTTCTCTTCACTGCTAGAAGAAGTGAGCTCCTCGGCTAAGACTCGGATGTCATCATCCTTCGACATATTCCGTAAAATTTCCCAAGAGAGAGGGACAGTGAAAGTGTGGAGTGCATCTTCCACGAGGAGCTTAATAAGCCCTGATGAGCTAGCTGGTCTGGTGTTCCCTCTCTAAGTTTTGTGGCACATTCAGTCATGGACTACAAGAAGAAATAAGGAATGCTCAATTTTTGTTTCGAGGGGAGGTCCATGTGGTGTCTGAGTTCTGTGAGCAGCCGAAAATGATAACCATATATAATGCTAAATCGCCCCTCGCACGTAATATACTTCATAATTTGGAGGCTGACTTCACTCTAGAACGGTTGTAGGCTAGTCCTCCGGACTCTGTTCTTATCTTCTGAGAATTGCTCTTATGGCAAGAAGAATTCTTCCTTAGCCTTCCGACCCAGCTTCCTCTCCTCCTTATCCCAAGGCATCCCCATGGGAAGATCAGTCACCCTGCTGATGAGCTGTGGGGTGAGTCTGAGGGTTAGTCCTATGAAATTGACGACGGCCAATGTTTTTGACTTCAGCTTTAGGGACCAAAGGAATTCTTCTATAATTTCATCGTCGTGCCCTTGGAGCTTGTCACAAAATGCCATCGATTGTGCACGGGAAAACAGGTCTACCACCTCAGGGGTTTCCCGTAATTTCTTTGAGTCTGAAGGTTCTTTTTGAATGAACCCACCCGGCATGGTAAAACTCTGTGTTTTCTCTCGTGTTCATGCAGACTGGGAATTTTGGGTGGATTCTCTCCTCAGAGCTTAAAGAAAATATCTTTGGTCGATTACCCTGCTGAATTTGCCTGCTCACATATACAAAAGGAGAATTTCGGGAATTTTCACTCTGAGCGCAGAGCTACGTCTCCGTTATACACATAGCCGCATAAAATTTACAATTTTGACAGTGTTTTGACAGGGTATCACTCTCTACAGGAAGGAGTCTTCATTCAAGCGTGGAGAAAGTTGCTCATGCAGATTACTACGATGATTTTGGTAACGACATATATAGAAAACTAGACAGAATTGCACTTAAATTTCTCTACCCCTTTACTACGTCGAATGCACCACCTTTGAAAAAATTTTCTTTGCATGGGGAGGTTAAATTCTGCCTACCTCACCGAAATTCGCCACCCTCGAATTGAACAGTCTGCACTGCTTCGGATGTCGTGTTTCCTGTAGCGCAGCTTCCTGTAGAAGTTTGTTCTCGGCTTCCGGAGGAGGTTACGGCAGTGTAGTACCAGTTTGAGCGGCAGCAGGATGTTTGAATAGGTCGAAAACTTCAGGTTAACCACTTGCAGAGGAAGAGGACACACATTCGGCTGGAAAACGGTTGTGTTCATAAATGACTGCAGTGCATCATAAGTATCAACCGGCCGATTTTGAATTGTTGCGGAATTCATGGTGCGGGGGTGAGCTGTCCCTGATGATCCATTGGCCGACGTCACTGCAATCATACCCCAGCGTGCCCCTGACCGCCGAATTCTCTCCTCTGTATTTACCACCGCTAATCTTGTCATACCTCCACTTCTTCCCGACTGGACACTTCCCACGCGCCAATTATCCACCCTTTCGGCATAATCGATCCAGTTTGGATCCTACGGGGCCGCTTGACTAGCTGTGGTGGCTAGTTGAGTGGCAACCAACCTTGTTCAATCTGCCCATTTTCACAGTTGTGCATATTCAGAGTATATCTTATGCAATTGGATGAAATAAGGTTAGTTACTGACTTGTGCGGTCGTGGGCGTGGTTTTTTCCAGGTTTCAAGATGAGGGATGCCGGATTTGCGTGCTGTTGCTTTGTGTTCAAGCGTTGGAGCTTCCATGCATTGGCTGCTGCTGGTTGTGAGTCTTGGAGACCCATTCCTCTGGTGGCGAACATGGCATGCACCGGTTCTGCAAGCTGCTGGTGTCTTCGTGGTAGGTACTCCAGCTGGATCAGCTGCTACAGGATTCCTGTAGGACATCCTGTAGCCGTTTCTCCTCCTGGGATGCATGCTGACATAATTTGAGTCACATTGCATAGGTGAAAGGTCTTGAGGTCACCTAAACAGGTGAGTGCTCGAGCCTCAGAAGACCTTATTTCTGAGATTGAAAAAAAATGCAATTTTCCTTATTTGAAAAATAGAGTTCTGGTTTCATGTGCAGGTATGCTTGCTCAGATTGGAGTGGAGATGGTGAAAAGAGGTGAAGCGAGTGGAGGATGGCAGAAAAGGGTGGTTGCATGCCTCCTCAGCCGACTTAAAGCTCCAAATCCTTCCCTGCAGTCGATTCTGGCCCGTCCAAAAGTTCTACAGGAAGTTTCCTGTAGAAATACAGAACTTCTTGTAGAAAGTCCTGTAGCTTCCTGTAGAAGGCCGAACCATGATCCGATTGTGCCCAAACTTTGGAAAAATGAGTGTTCATGGTGGGTGTGCATGAGAGGCTGTTTGGTAGCTTGATAGGGACCCTTGTCTTTGAGTTGACAGTCCTCCTTTGGTGCGCTATACCTGCAACCTGCAACACTTTCAGAGATCAACTTATTTTTTCTTTTTGTTTCTCTTTTTTTTTTTTTTTTTTTAAGAGAAAGCAAGGGCGCCTCAATGAGGTTTTCACCCCTACCGCTTGCCTTGGGCGCCTTAAAAAGGTTTTCACCCAAGGATCTTTTTATTCCCATTCTCCTTTTTTTTTTAGAGAGAGAGACAACAGGAGCACCTCAATGAGGTTTTCACTCCTACCACCTGCGTTGGGTGCCTCAGAAAGGTTTTCACCCAAGGATCTTTTTTATTGCATTTTTTTTTTTTTTTTTTATTTGAAATGATGCTGAGGGTGTGCCCAAGAGAGAGGCAGAACCCTTCTCTATGACCAGCACTGATTTTTTGATGGTTTTGACGAACTCTTGCCTTGAAAGAGGTTTCCTGTAGATCTTTAGTCGATGCCCATTGACAAGCATGGGAATGGCTTCTTCATCAATAGTCCGGATAAGGACAGAACCATTATCATTACACTTTTCCACTGCATATGGTCCTAGCCACCTCGTTCTCAGCTTTCCTTTGAAATCCTTATGTCTGGAATCATATAGCAGTGCCCAATCTCCCGGGTAGAATTGTTTATCATTGAGGTGCCAGTCATGCCACACCTTCCTCTGAACTTGAGTCACTTCTGAGTGGAGGAGGGCCTGCATTCGAAGTTCGTCCAACCCATTCAGCTGCATTAACCTTTCTTGTTGAGCATGGCTGAGATCTAGGCCAGCTGAGCTGCCATCCTCAAGGTGTTATACTCAAACTCAATGGACAGCAAAGCTTTCTTCCATAGACCAGCTCATAAGGTGTGAAACCGGTGGTGGTCTTCCAAGTGGTGTTGTAAGCCCATGTGGCTTCAACTAGGCGATCTGCCCAATCTTTTCTGCTGCTGCTCACCACTTTGGTCAAGATCCCTTCTAGTGCTCTATTGGTGACTTCCACCTGCCCATTTGCTTGAGGGTGATAGGGGGTGGAAGTCCTATGCTTGATCTTGTGATGAGCTAGAAGATCTTCAATCAAGTGGGATGTGAACTGGCTCCCTTGATCGGTCACCAGCTCTCTTG
>APFE030952078.1:0-10612 GCA_000404065.3 Pinus taeda | reverse complement strand
CCCCCCACAACTCCTATAGTTGAGCAACCTACATCTCTATCCACACCTCCTTTTCCAGAAAGATTACAAATTGACAAATGAGTGGAAAAACAAATTTGGTTGCCTGACTATAATTTCCTAGATGAATTGAAAAATGTCTGTATCAAGATTCCCTTTTTACAAGCCATTAAGGAAATTCCAATCCTAGCGAAAACAATAAAGGAGTTGAGCCTTAAAAGACCAGGAAGGAAACCAAGAGATACCGAAAGGATCCACCTAGTGGGGAAAATTGCAGACATTATGATGGGAAAAATTACCATGCAGAAGTATGTAGACCCTGGTAGTCTAGTTGTCAAAACACATATCAACGGGGTAGAAATACCAAATACTTTGATTGACTTAGGGGCTGCTATTAACATTATGAGTAGGCAGACTATGGATCAGCTCAAACTTCCCAATATTCTCTTTACACCATCTGGTTTAATGATTGAGCGCTACTATTTGATTCAAAGTTTAAGGACTTCAAAGGGAAATTCCAAACTCATTTGCTTGGGCCATATGAGATCGATGAAGTCTTTAGTAATGGAGCAGTCCGAATCAAGAAAATTGATGAGTTCCAAACTCCTCTTATTGTGAATGGCCACCGCTTGAAGATCTATCATAAGCCACTCTCAAAAGAGGACTTTGTCAAAAAATTTCAAGAAAGTTCTGCAATGAGGCTAGTGGAGAAGAATCCTTCTCCTCCATCAGCCTAATCTTTATTTCTTTCTGTTTAGAAAAAAATATATATATAAAAATAAATAAATAAATAAATAAATAAATAAAAGAAAAAAAGAGAGAAAAATGTGTATAAGCCTTAAAACCAATCTTGGATTGGCAGTCTTATGCAGAAAATATAAGGTGAAAATCAGGGTCACCTGACACTTTATATTTTCCACCATCATCTTCATTCCATTTCGCTTCTTCCATTTCATTTCGTCATTTCATTCACTTCATTCACCATTTCATTCATCCAATCATTCTCACTCCACCTCATTTCTTTCCATCCATCCATCCATTACATTCCATCTCACCAATAAAGTCATTGTTAGATTTATTTCACACAGCTAAAGTTATTTTGTGCAGACAGAAGGGTATTACTGCAGTTTCTGCAGCTGAGGAGCAATTCCGCAGCCAATATCCCAATTATGCAGCCAATACGCTTTCTACACCTGCATAAAAAAAACACATTCTGTTCTAAGAAGAAATCTGCAGTACAAAAGTCATCAGCAAGAAAATTTGAAAAGGTCATGTAGAAGCAACAAACAATGAAAGGTTAGCAAAAGGAATCAAAACACGGACATCTAAGGTATGATCTAATTTCTAAACCTACGGTTATAACATTTTGCATGGTTTTCGGGTTGTGTTTTTTGCCATTTAATGTAATGATTACCAATCCTCTCCATTACTCGACCGAAATCCCCATATCTCTCAGCCCTAACGGCCACCATTCATCACGATTTCAAAGCTCACACACGGCTGCTCTTCCATTTAAATTTTTGTACCTAAGTGACGTAGACAATTGTACTACGGCTCTCTACGTTATGATTCCGCAGCCAAATGTACACTCGTGACCGAAGTCTAGGGACTTAACCATTTCTTCTCATCATTCATAACCCTCCTACGCATGTATAATCTCATTCACGCAGTTGATTCACTTCCGCATTTTCCTTGTTTTTCACTGCTCTGCCTTATTCACTACTCTACCACCGTAACCATACTCCGCTTCATTTTTCTCCTCTGCTAAACTTTGACCACTGTTGTGAGTGTATTACGGCTGTTATGTTGAAGCCGTAAATCTACTGTTGAAGCCGTAAAGCTGTTGTGTTGAAGCCACTGTTGAAGCCGTATAACCCTTTCTCCAAATCAAAGCCGTAAAACAAGCCAGAGAACTGATGGGTAAACTTTTGAGGGCAGAGACAGAGGGCTCCAAATTTGTGGAAGGATATCCCCAAGTCAAAGATGTTTTGCAGAAGGAAAATTGGCTCCAATGCATTAAAAAATTCAAGGGTTATCATAGAGAGGTCACAAAGACTTTTGCACGTTCTTTCAAGGACAAAGACAACCAAGTGGAGATAGGAGATCTGAAATTTACAGTCACCGAGAGCAGTTTGGCACAAGCCACTTCACTACCACAAACTGGGGAGAGATGGTTCAAAAACTGATCAGTACAATACCAGCAATGGAAGCAAATTCTAAAGAATCCAGGTATGGACACTAGCATCTTTACAAAGGGAATCCCTGTTAATCTTGTCAAAGAAGAATGGACAACTTTGCTTCTACTAGTACAAAAATTCTTTACATGTGAGGGAAGGTTTGGAGTTCTATATGTTTATCATGCCAAAATTATGATGCATTTTTTAGGAGAGCATGACATTAACCTTCCATACTTTTTACTCTCAAGCCTTAGAAAAATGTGCTCCATAGTCCAAAGAAACCCAAGAAACATTGAGCCACATTTATACCATCATGGGCTTGTCAAAATACTAGTTGAAGAACAGTTAAAGGCCAAAAGGGATACCTGGGAAATATTTCTTGTGAGGAACCACTTCCAAGAGGCAGGAGAAGCCTCTATGCCTAGAAAGAATAGAAGAAAAAGAGAAGAGGTTACCTAGAAACTGTTGTCCAAGAAAAAAATGTCCAAGACCTTGTTGAAGAAGAAAATGTTACCCATAACTCTGAGGAAGAAATTGACCTTGAGGCTGCTGTAGACATTAACCAAACAACCCAAGGAATCATTACAGAGACCCTGCAAGAAATTGTACAAGAGATTGTTCAAAAGAAAAAGGAGAGTAGGAAGAAACAAAAGAAAGATAAAGGAAAAGCTATAGCCCAGGAAACCTACCTCACTCCTAAAAATTCTAGTGAAGAGGACACTCAGCCATTGGCACATAGGTTGGCCCAACTTCATGAGGCTGCCCTTTCCAAGAAGATGCAAAAGTGAAAGCAGAAGCAACCAGAAGAAAAACAGAGCATCACCACCGTAAGGAGGAGCAGCAGGTTACAAGGCAAAATGAGGGCCACAAAGAACAAAGAGTCATTCTTTATTGACTTGGGCACACCTGAGAAAGTTGCTACAAGACTTGACTTTGAGAAAATCCCTCCACATGTTGAGCAGGTTGAGACTAGTCCTCCACGTGAGGAAAGTCCTTTTGAGCATGAACTTGAATTTGAGCATGAACTTGAATCTGAGCATGAACCTAGTCCAAAGAGGTCACCGGAGATTGACCCAGATCAGCAGAGAGTATATAACTACTTGGAGACATTAGAACAAGCTGCTGTTGGTCCAAACACTGTTCTACCTCTTGAACAGCAAGTTCAATCACTAAAGCAAGAAGTATTTGAGCTAGAGGTACTAAATCGCCACATCAAACAGGAAAATGAAAAACTGAAGGAAGAGAGCAATGTGGACAAGATGGTTCACGATAATACAATGCTTCATATGGGTCTTTGGCAAAAAGAAAACAAAAGGCTAAAGAAGAAATGCAGGAAGCTAAGCAGAGATTTGATCAATTTAAGATTCAGATGCTTGATGAAAAGACCAAGAGTCAATATAGCTACACAGAGGAAGAGGAGAAGACTAGATGTCTTAGCAGAGGCATCTCAACAGGTGGATTAAACAATATTTTCATTGCATGAGGACATGCAACACCCTCGTAGTGGGGGTATGTAGAGCCTCTAACTTGCACCTAATTATCCATCATTACCTATAGGTTTTCCTCACTTATCCCTCTCTTTTGCCCTATTTTCCTCATAAGCTTACCCAGATCATTACATTTGATGTCTTTAAGCATGATTGGTTGACTTTGCTAAATGTTTGACTGTTTGTCTAGATTTTTGACATATGCATAGAGTTTCTGCAGCTGTCTGGCAATTCCGCAGCCATTCAGCAATTCCGCAGCCTTTTCATTGATCTCCAAGTTCCATGTGTCATTTTGAAAAATGAATCACATGGGCACGTGGGAATGAAGGTGTTGAAGGTTCCTGTGCTATTGGCTTGGTCAGCAACGCCACGCATACCTCCGGTCAATGAGGATCCAACTTCGGTCAACAAAGCCAGCTCAAACGGTGCTGCGTGAGCTAAAAGGTTACGTCACTCCAGATGGCAACTCCTCCACTCTACGCAGGTCATGGGAGACAGGATCCAACCTTGGATTCAACCTCCATGACGACTGTACCTTCCAGATCACCCACGGACCTATTGACGTGTTGCTGAACCATTTAATTAGCATGTTGTCAGTTAATTTCCAGTTTCATATTTTACGCAGTAGGCAGTTTTTCACTTGCTTATAAAATCTAGCGTCTGCGCATGCTTAAGGATTAGTTTTTAGTTGTTTTGTTTATGTAATTGCTACGCTTTTAGTGAGCACAAAAACTATGTTTTGAAGCTCCTGTTTCAGCACTTTTTGACTGTAATTTCTGCATTATGAATTAATAGAAGACTGTTGTTTGACTCCGTTACGTAGCTGATCTTTCTTTGGGCTTTGTGGATGGAGGGCCCCCGTTCATAACAGCCTTTGTACAGTAATTTACTTTTATGTTCTTGCCATTTCCTTCTTTTGAATTTAGCAATTTTCCTTTTCTTTAACACATGTACAGATTTGATTTACTTTCACTGTCATTTCATTTCCAGCATTTACTTTAGACTGATCAGGATTGTCTTTTGCAGGTGTTAGCCCGGGATTGTGTATCTTTGTGTATTTGCTTTATCTCTAATAGTATTTTCGGTTGTCATATTCATAGTTGTTGCCTTTACTCTGTTTTCCTAACTAATTTCTAGTTTAGTCTCTCAAGTTGTATGCTAACATATTGATAGTCTCTTTATCATAAGCTGTTCATCTTTAAGAGATCAGAATATTGATAAATTACAGCTTGCTTTGAGTACTTTTTAGACTTATTTCTAACTACTTCTTAATCGTGTTTCACATAATACCATATGTTGGAAGCAGAGAGTTAGGAAGAGTTAAACATTATAACTGGTCTTTAAAGTAGTTTTTCTTATCTTTTTATTGCAGTAGCATGAGTAGTGACTAGTGTTATTAGAAAGTGGTTATTTTTTCTATTTTGCTTTCAATTTCATTTTAAGTTATTTCTTTCAAGCTTTTTCTTTGCAAGTTTAGAAGGTAGTTAGAAACCACCAAGTAACACACACTCACTCATTTAGAAATCACCCTACACACACTATCACTCATCTGTTTATAAAATCTCCATTCCATCTCAGGAAGATAAATTGACCACCAACAACACCCCCAAACGAGAAAAAGATCCAAGAGGTTGCCTAAGTACATATAGTACACCTTCACTTCATCAGCTTACGAGCCCCGGGTTGAAAATTAATGAAATCAATTTAGAAACACTAAATTGACCAAACAGTTTCTGCGAGGGTTTGTTGGGTATACTGTATGGTTCTGGCTCTGGGGAATATGGAGATATCTGGTTATCCTTCGGGTATGATTGTGGGTGAATACCAGCCTTCTGAACTTGGTTATGTATTTTCTTGTGGTTTTCTCTTGTGGCTCGAATTTGTTCTTGCTCTAGAGGTGGGCTCGCTTGAACTCTGTTCGCACGGTAAGCTCCTTTGGTCTTGTCCTGTCGTTCGGTTACTGTTTGGGTTTAGAGTCTGGTCTCTTGTCTGATAATCTCTCCTTGTTATTTTTTTATTGCCGCTGCTTTTGTATGGTTGCTTCTCCTATTATTATCGTTGCCTTGGGTCTCTGTTCTACATCTGAAATGGTTTAACGTTTGATGTTTTTGGATTCAAGTAACAAGTTAGTAGACTTTTGTGGCTCTGAACAGGTAATTGATCCCTTCCCTGATTCACTTCGACCTCCTCATGGTGTTGACAGTGACCAGAAATGCTGCTTCTGTCTCACCTCTACCGATTTGGCAACGACTCTGCTCCTTGAACCCTTGGTCCAGCTTACTCATGCAATGTATAGAACCCTCCTGTTTCTATTTGCGCTTTGACTTCAATTCATTCCTATATCAATGTATTGATTGTGCTTTGTTTGTCTATGCAGGTCAATGGCTCAACCTGGGTTTGCGGGTTCCTCCGGGATTCGATCTTCCAAAGGTGGAAAACCTTTGTCGGCAGGCTTTGGCTCTTCAATCCGTCAATGCACTGTTAGGGTCTTGGGTTTTCTATAGGGTTTTGTAGCTTGCCATTTTTCTTTTCATATATAGTCTATGTCCCTTTTGAAGGTGGTGCTTCGCTCTCGTTGTAGTTCCTGTTCTCGTTAACTGTTCAGTTGAATGATTTGGATTTCTGTTACCAAACCCTAGGCTAGGGTTTGTCCACTCTAGACACAACACTTGCTTTTATTTATCAATGAATGTAATACATCTATGTCTCGGTCAATAGCAATGAGAACATTATTTTGTTATATATGTTTGACTTATGAATGTTATGAGGAATTGTTTGAAAATACCTTTGCTATGGGTTGCTTCTCTCGCACTATGTTTCCGGTTCTGTTTGCTCTCGGTCATTTTGTTGTATTTCACTATTTGGACCATGGTTTAACTCATTGGTCCTCCGCTCTGTATTTGGACATTTGCATGAATTTTTTGGGATTTGTTTGTTTGACGAGAACATAAAGAAACCATGACCTTACAGTGGTTGTTCACTGTTTTTTAGCACTGTTCCTTACAATTCGATAAATGAAAAGTACAGTATTATAGTAAATAGGAAATGAATACACATGGACAGTTTTGGAAATAAGATGTGTCTCTGTTTCTTTATTTCTCTATTATGAAATTGCTGAACCTTTTTCCCGTCTTACATTGCAATATTTATACACCGTTGATTTACAGTTAATTGAAACTACAATTGTTTGTGATTTGAACAGAAATGATATGGTTGTGTAACTACAGTTGAGTTGTCATTACAAGATCTGCATTTAAACAATTTTTTCTTTTATTTTCTAAGTTGATAGATCAATTCCTAAACTACTTTTTATTGATGTTGAACTATAACAACCCTAACTCACATTTAACTTTAACCAACATAGCAACTAAAATTAAAATAAAATAAAATCATAACTCATGACCTTATAAACTAATTAAAAAAAACAATCCAGATACTCAAACAACCTTCCAACATGGCAGAGACTTGACCTGGTCATGGTGAGCTGGATGCTCCTGCATAAAAGATGATATATTGTAGTGAATTGGGGTCATTGGGGTCATTTGGTAGATAGTGTTCCCAAAACGTTTGGTAGTACACTTGTAACTATGGGGAAATGTGTGAAGTTACTACAACTAGACCTATCATAAACCATGTTGAGAGGCCAAATACCTCATGAAATTGGGGAACTCCATCCATATAGGCCTAAAATTGGGCAATTTCATTCATGTAGGATTGTAAACATGTTGTAAAATTAAATTCATTTAATACTTGTTTTTAGAGGTTGTAATTTGTCCTTCAAAGAAAAAAATCTTGGCAACATCCATATCCCATAGCATATGACATCTCTCTTTATCTATGCTCTTATTTCGTATGCTACTCAGTGAGTTGTTTTTCTTTGCAACATTTGGTGCAATTGCTAGTTAAATATTGTTATTTATAATTAATAATTAAACTATTTTAGATCCATCTTAATTAGAAATCTACCAAACACCCAGAGGAATTAAATCTCTTTTTCTCTAAAACAAGTTTGCACTTTAGGAAATTTGATTGCTCTTTGGAGTTAAGATGGATCTAAATTAGTTCAAATACCCAAATATATATATTATTTTTGTTTTGTATTATAAAAATAGCACTCCACTCATTATTAAATCCACTAAGCAACATGATGTAAAATGAAAATTGAAAAATCTTTAGTAAAGAAGAATACCAATTAACTATTAAAATTTTATTAAAAATATAAAGATGGTCCATAAATAAAAAAGAATTCACTATTAAAATTAAATAACAAATCTCCCATTAAAATTAAATATAAATATAAAGCGGACCATTTGGCTATTAAAATTAAGTGGAAATGTAAAAACTGTCTCCATGGGGTCGGTCTAAAGATCTGACAAACACTCTAAAGCTTGTCCATGGGGTCGGTCTAAAGACCACCCTCTAAAATGGGCGTAATCAGCCACGGGTTGGGTCGACGGAACACTCAACCACCCTCTATATAAGCATTGCTATATATAACAATCATATAACCCTAACTTTGGCTTAAAACGAAAAATCTTACCAAAGATTCAATATAAGCATACAGATCAACTTCGCAGCCAATTGAATAAAATCATTTTGTGGTGAAGTTAATGTTTGTAATGCAATAAAATCAAGAAAATGTGAAAATTTTATTTTAAAAAATTTGATTTTTAAATATAAAATTTATAGTTTTTTTTAATAAAAAAGTCGCAATTTTTTTAATGACTAACTTATTATTTTTGCATTTTCTGTATCATAATATGAGAGAGCTGTTTATATTATTATGCCTGCATACAATGTTTGGGTCGTGTCCTGCGAAGCCTCGTTGCTCAGAATTGTACACTCTATGCTTTCAGTCTTAATTGTTGTATATTAATTGTGGTATATTCACTTTAATGGTTTTTTTGTGAGGTCCATTTTTTTATTGAACAGAGCTACCTGTGTGCTAATTTGAAAATTGAAAAGCAATTCAACAATTTAGTGTAAAATGTAGTGATATTTATCATTTTAATGTTTTTCTTTTTATAATTTAAAAAAACATGTTCTAATTTTATTGTATGTATTGAATCACCTTAATCTAAAATAGAGTCACTAGGAAGTCCTCAGGGAAACCCATTGAAGCGACTATCTAAAGACATATATAATTGGTGAGTTGGGCTAAATTCTAAAAATTAGGCTCACAAACATAAACAAATTCAAATATTACTAAATAACATGAAGTGAATATTTAATAATATTAAAAAATGAATTTGTAAGTTATGTTAAATTTTAAAAATTAGTCTTATCAATTTGAACAACAGTAAATAATATTAAGTCAAAATAAATATTTAATACTAAATTTTATAAACATAAAAATATTTAATGAAAAAAGTCATACCAAATAACATTAAGTCAAAATATTTAATAATATTATATATTGAATTTCACTTGTATATATAAAATTTATTAACATTCTAAAATTTATTAATATAAAATAGCCAAAAAGATAATAACTATATAAAATAACTAAAAAAATGGGAATTTGAAAGTTTTACATATTGTATATATACATTTGATTAAGACATTGGTAACTCATGAGCCATGCTTGACATTTAGACTATGTGCTATTTCTAATTGAGTGAGTCTTGAGAGATTTATTTTATAGTTTACTATAAAGACAATGTGTGATTTTGTTTGTCTTCACTATGTGATCACCATGGACTTAAAACATTGTTGTTTTTTTTCCTAAATGAAAAAACAATGTGAGCTATAGTAAAAACATAAATGAATATACATACTTGATTATATTTAATTAAAATCATTATAGAATATTAATAATCTCACTCTTATTGTGTCTAACTCTATTAATTATTAATACTACAATCAAGCATAAAGGAGTGCCAATTGTATTTGACATTTGAACATTGACCAAATTTAAAAAAAAAATCATGCCATGAATTATGTTATCTCATTTGGATGTTGTAGATTTAATCTAAACTAGAAAATTCTCATTCTTGTTTGTAAGAGGATGAATGCTTTATTGTACCAGCAAGCCTAGCAACACTAAGTAGGGTATATACCATCCCTTACTTGTACCTACTCGTCCTTCACAAAGAATTTCCATGGACTTTGTTGGAGGTTTACGAACAACCACGAAGGGACATGACTACTTGTTCCTCGTTCTTAACACGGTCAACAAGCATGTGTTTTGATACCGGGTAAAAAGATCATGCCCAAGCACTAAGCATCGGAGCACTTTGACCTACCAAGGAGCATCTTTTTAGAAAAGGATACAGTATTTCTTAGTGCATTCTAGACTACATTGCCGGAGAAGATAGACATGAAGTTGAAGACATCTGCAACATTCCGTCCATAACATGCACATACAAAAGTAGTCAACATGACTTTGCTGCAACTCCTAAGGTGATACAACCAGAACCATCCAAAGACCTGGCATGAAAATTTGGTATATATAGAACATTCTTACAATAAAGCCGTCCATACTTCTATAGGAATGTCCCCATTGGACACTTTTTTTGGATATTTGTTGCCTATACCTTTAGACATTGCATATTCATTTAGCAAGGAAGAGTGAGGGTAGAAATTATAGGAGTTGCCTTGAGGGATGAAAATCTTGTAGAAAATATTAGCAAGATCCATCTACATGTACAAGAGACATTGTAGAAGTTGCAAGAGAAATATAAGGCGAGGGATGATCAACATAGAACAAAGAATGTTTTCAAGGTGGGAGACAAAGTATGACAACCATTAAATAAGGAGAGGTTGCAGTTTTTTGTAAGAAATTCAAGGCTCTAAGGTATGGACCCTTGAAGATACTAGAAAAGGTGGGCGATAATGACTTTCGCGTTAGTTTACCACCATATATGTGCATTTACTCAATGTGAATGTAGAGAATCTAAACTCTATGAGCCTTCCATTTTAGATAAGAAAGAGGGACATGTCCTACCTTTT
>APFE030952075.1:0-12259 GCA_000404065.3 Pinus taeda | reverse complement strand
TAGGATACCATAGACCATAGTTTTGAGTTCCTTGAAGATACTTGAAAATTCTCTTTACTGCCTGAAGATGAGTTTCCTTTGGATTTGCCTGAAATCTTCCAACTATTCCCACTGCATGCATGATGTCTGTTCGGGTTCCCGTTAGATAAAGAAGACTACCAATCATAGATCTATAGGTTGGTTGATGCACTGCTGCCGAGTCATCATTTGTGCTAAGGCTACATCCTGTCACCATCGGGGTACATACAGGTTTGGAATCCTCCATCCCATATTTCTTCAAGATCTGTTTGAGGTACTTGGTTTGAGATAAAAAGATACTTCCTTCATTTTGTTGGATTTGTAAACCAAGAAAATATTTTAGCTCTCCAATCAAGGACATTTCGAATTCTTTCTGCATCACCAAGGAAAAATTTTGACTCATATCATCTTCATTGCTGCCAAATATGATATCATCAACATACACAACAAGTATTAGCAATTTGTCATTTTCAATTTTTATATAAATATTGCTATCTGCCAATCCTTTTGAAAAACCTTGTTGATGACGATGTTTGTCCAGATGATAGTACCAAGCCCTTGGAGCCTGTTTAAGACCATAGAGAGCCTTCTTAAGTCTGCATACAAGTTTTGGATCATTTCCAAGAATGAATCCATCTGGTTGCTCAATGTACACTTCTTCTTCTAAGTCTCCATTCAGAAAAGCAGATTTCACATACATTTGAAATACTTTGAATTTCTAAAAGCTAGAGAGAGCAAGGAACATTCTGATGGCCTCAAGTCTAGCAATGGGAGCAAAATTTTCTTCAAAGTCTATTCCTTCTTGTTGAGCATACCCTTTACAAACAAGTCTGGCTTTATTTCTAACAACTTCCCCATTTTCATTCAACTTGTTTTTGAATATCCATTTTGTCCCTATGACATTCTTATCTTTTGGTCTAGGAACCAACTCCCAAGTGTTGTTCTTTTCAATCTACTCAAGTTCATCATCCATTTCCTTGACCCAACATTCAGCTTTGCATGCCTCTTTTACATTTTGTGGCTCAGTGGAGGAGAGTAATGACAAATAGCTTGAAGCTTCTGCTATTGCTCTTCTTGTTTGTGTACCAGCCTCTTTCTGCCCCAAAATCTGAGATTCTGGATGATTCTTCTGAATGTACCTGGATGGAGTCTTTTCTTCTATTCTTATCTGTTCTTCTGGTGCCTCATTGGTCTCTTCTTCTTCATCATGAATTTGATTTGATGAAGATGGATATTTCTCTTCATCTTCAAAATCTTCAGATCTTACCTGCCTAGGAGTGTTTTCATCTTCATCAACCACTACATCAATACTTTCAACATTTTTCCAAGCCTTTTATTGTAACACTTGTATGCTTTGATGTGGGGAGAGTAACCGAGAAGAATGCCTTCATTTGTTCTGGGTTCAAACTTGCCAAAATTTTCATCAGTATTTTTGATGTAGCATTTACTCCCAAAGATTTTGAAATATTTTACTGAAGGAGTCTAACCATACCAAAGCTCATGAGGGGTTTGAGTGTTGTTCACCCGGACATTTGTTTTGTTGAGAATAACAATTGCAGCAAATGCGGCTTCACCCCAGAAAGTTGCGGGAGTTCCAGACTCAGCAAGCATAGCACGAGCCATTTGTTGAACCGTTTTGTTCATCCTTTCCACTACTCCATTTTGTTGAGGAGTCCTAGCTATAGAGAATTCTCTTCTTATTCCATGTTCTTCACAAAAATCGAAAAATTCATTTGAGGTAAACTCCCCACCTCTATCAGACCTGAGGCATTTAATTTTATGATCTGATTCATTTTCAACCAAAGCTTTGAAGGATTTGAATTTTTTGAAGGCTTCATCTTTGTGCTTCATCAGTCCTATCCAAACCATCCTTGAATAGTCGTCAATGAATAATATAAAGTATTCTTCTCCCCGAGGTGATCTTTTCCTAGATGGACCACATACACCAGTATGGACAAGCTCAAGTGGCCTGCTAGTTGATCCTTCCTTCTCAGGAAGTTAGTTCTGGTTTGCTTACCATACTGACATGATTTGCATATTGTATTATCTGGAATTCTGATGTTTGGAAGACCACGAACTACCTGGTACTTGCATGCTTTCCTTATCTGTGAGAAGCTTAGATGCCCCAACCTCCGGTGCCATAGCCAGTGTTCATCATTCTTGCTCAGATAGCATTGTTGTTGTCCTTCTTTGAATATGTATAAATTATTTGGAGTTCTTATGCCTTTGCTCATTGTTTCTCCTGTATCAAGATCACGAACACTACATCCATTTGATCGAAATATTGAATTATTGCTCTTTTTACTTGTTCATCTCCTTCATAGCTCAGAATGATCTTGTCCCATATTTCTTTTGCGGTTTTATACTGCATAACCTTGACGAATTTTGATTGAGATAGACATCCTAATAGCGTATTGACAACCTTTGCATTAGTTTCAAATTGCTTCTTCTCAACCGGATCTGTAGGAGTTGTTGATGGAAAAGTGTACCTTGTATCTATGATATCGCATACTTCTGTAGATTGAAGATAGGTTGTAACTCTTACCTTCCAATAGATGAAGTTGGTCCCATCAAAAATTGGTGCCCTGATTGATGCTTCTCTCTCGTAGTTGCTCATGATGATAGATCTTCCTTCAAGCGATCAAGCTTCTTCTTAAGGACCCGCTCTAATACCAATTGTTGGAAGTAATACTGAGAGGGGGGGGGGTGAATCAGTATTATCTCGTCAATTATTTTCTTTTTCAAACCCAGAACATATATGCTACTTCAATTAGAGAAAACCGCGTATATATGCAACTACAGATAAGGAAACCCACATATACCATATAGACTTATAATTTAAAATATTCTACAGATGTTGAAAATTAATCAGTGCGTCAGGATCATATAAACAGTAACTAGGAACAGAAAAATAGAGCAGAAGACAATCACACACAAGAACACAAGATATAAGGTGGAAACCCAATGTGGGTGAAAACCACCTGCTGCAATATGTCTCTATCTTTTCAATTAGAAACTTCTTTTTACAATGATTCTTACTAGTGCAGTCCTTTACCAGTACGCAAGCTGCTACCTACAAGAGCTACAATCTCTCTCGTTCCAGCTTCTCATGAAGAGCTACAACCCCCTTATTCTTGTACTAGTTGAATACTAGTACGCAGGTTGCTACCTGCAGAAGACTACAACCTTCTCTTCCTTCCAAGGACCACGTTTCATAAATTTTCAGACTGGATCCACAAATAACATCAATCAAACATCAAGAATTTTTGCATCAACCAATCATCTTTTCACCAATCAAAACTGAATCAAAATAAACACTTCTCTGACAACTGTACCCAAATCATAATAACAATAATCACACTCCACTTCTGAACCCAGAACACTGTAGCAATAAACAGAAGCAGCTAGAACATAAATGAAGAGATGCACACAACTTCACTATTCAGAAACCTGTGTACATATCTATAAATTCATTCTTTCAAACATTCAGATATTAGTTAACCCATGAAAGTGCGTGAACTTTTCTCTACATGAAAGGAACTTTTCTCTGCATGAAAGTGTGTGAACTTTTCTCTTCATGAAAGGAACTTTTTCTGCATGAAAGTGCGTGAACTTTTCTCTACATGAAAGTCTGTGAACCAGAAAATAACTTTGCTACACTATAATTTATCATCTGAGATGAGTGGGTTACCATCAAGTACAACATATGTATCATAATGCCAACAACACAGTACAGCCCGGCCTATTGAGGACTAAAACTGTGCAATGCACAATTTCAGTAAGCAGTTTCATGTAACCGGCAAACAACATTGGGCAATTTCTGGGGCCAACAGGACAATGCCTCCAAGAATTGCGCAATTGAAGCCTGGAGATCAGTGTTGGGCTAGACTTGCAAAATTTCTGGAGGGAAGGCAGAGCCTTCGGTTTTAGAAATGCATAGTGCTAGCCCAGCGAGGCATGGTCCGAGCCAAGGCAGCCCAGACCGACCAACTGGTGAATGAAAACATGAGAATTTTGAATGCATGATGAGATGAGTGAAGACAAGAGTGAATGATCATACATGCAAACAACAAGTGCATGATTCATAAAACAGGGAAGCATGCATGTGTGTGAAACGAGTCGCCACAACGACGATCGTCCATTCAAAAACAATGTCATGCATGTGACAACAGTGAGATGCGAACGAAAATTGAAACAATGCTTCTACAAGCTAACATACATCAAAATGGCAGCAAGCATTCACTGAAATCGAGCAAATAACCTCACATAAAGAGAAACACAAAAAGCGATAGAAATGCAACGCGAGACGTGAGAAGCGGGCTTACCACAAGATAGTTGAGTTGAATGTGCCAACATCTCCTAGATGTAATGTGGGATGTTAGAGTTGCAAGGTCGATACGAGGAACGAGCTCTACAACATCCAGTTAATGAGTTTTGATCAAATCGAGATTATGACACACATGCCACAAATATAGGAAAAGTGACACTTGGCAGGAGGTTTCTGAAATGATCCTTGCATGTAACCTCCAACTGCCAAAAATAGATCCCTAAATCAAGGGATGCCTTTTCATGCTGCCTTGGGAGAAGTAGTCCATGCATGAAAATCATTTTTTCTTGGTCCCAGAGGGAACCGATCAACCTGAAGGCACATGCATCAATCTGTGAGCCCGGGATGAAAATCTGTGCAGTTTCTGGGATGAGCAGAGATAGTTGTGCTAGAGGGATTATGCAATTTATGAGAGGAACTGGTGACTATCTCCCAAGATTGTGCAATTTTTTGGCTGAGTAGTTTTCCTGGGTCAGATCTCGCAATTTTCTTAAGGAAGCCTGTTTGACAGCATCACACAATTTTTGAGCCCAGTAGGTTGCCTAGCTGGATTTGTGGAATTTTTTCTAGCTATTGGGCTAGATGTCCCAAAGGGATTGCGTAATTTCTAGGCTGAGCAGCTGACTGCTGCCCATAATTGAGCAATTTCTGGGCTGAGCAGTCCTATTGGGCTGGATTACACAGTTTTTCCAATGAAGGTTGACAGGCAGGATTGCGCAATTCTGGAGCCTAGTAGACTACCAGTCAGGATTGTGAAATTTATGGAGGAAAGGATGGTTCCCCTCTAGAATTACACAATTTCTTAAGGGAGCTGCTCAACCTACAACTAGACCAAGTCCAGAGAAACAGGCTGTGAGGGGGATGCAACAAACTATCATGCACAGGCTGGTAGTCTGCTAGAAAACAACTAAAGCTTGTGTACTTGATAGTGCAAGACATGTTGCTGAGGATGGTTGGTAGGGAGGCTCCAAAACAAAGGTAAGGCAAAATTTTGGAGGGTGGTTGTAACCGCTACAACACTTGGTGACACAATGGTAGAACTCTAGCTCTTTGAATGGACCTTATTCGTGAAAAGCAAGTCTAACACCTTCGGAAGTATTGTTCAGTTCTCAGTTCGTCTTGGCTTCCACACTTGCTTGATTGTAAGATGTAGCATTTGCCAAGCTCTTGGTCTATTGACACACATTCCAAGCCAAGACAACACAATTGTTTCGATTGAGGTTGAGGGGTATATTGGTGCACAAGAAGTATAGTCGCCAGAGTCTTAGTTTCATCTCTGGTGTTGCTCCGCTACCAGTAGGCCTAGACAGTACGCCAGCCGAGTCACGCAGGAACACAAGCATTGTTCCGCTACCAGCAAGCCTGGTCAATACCCTGTTGGAGTTACTTTCATCACCTCTCTGCACAGGAATCGTTTCTCTTCTTTTGCCTTATTCATTTTTCATTTTTTCGAAATTTTTCGCTTTTTCATTTTTTTATTTTCATAATTGTGCATTTCACTTATTCATTTTAGAGGCGAAAGAGGGATCCCAACTTATTGAGAGAAGAAGAGCTTTTTCCTTCAGAGAAGTAGTTTATGTATACCTCTGACGTGCTTGTTAAGGTTTCCCCCCTCACCTTACTCTACTTGATTGAGTTGAAAAAGATTAACCCAAAAATAACTGACTAGAGTAGGTGATACTAGTTAGTGTGCAAGCATTTTGTTTTCACCAAGGTTCATTTCAAACAATACGTATTTTCCATTGATGTATCATGGACTGAAGACAACAAGTTCTTACACAAGAGAGCGGACAATAGATACCCAAATGTTGATAGTTGTACAAGTCTTCTTGTACTTTACCAAGCTTGTTTCAAGAGTCACACACGGTTTCATGCGAAACTAACCTATGATCACAAAACAAGAAAACAAACATAAAACAAAGAACAAGCAGAAGTAAATGTGAAAGAAAAGCGGAAAGCAAACAAGCAAGCGAAAAGCAAACATGCAAAGTAAGTAAGCAAGCAAGGATGCAGGCAAACAACTCAAAAGCAAACACTACTCCTACTCCTAAGCTAACAGTGGATGGGCCTGATCACGTGAAGTGATATTTCCAATGCAGCCATCGAAACATTGGTTGACCCATGTTGGTGAAGGCATGGTTCACAAACCTTGCAGTTGCACAAACCAACAAGCTTGAAAGATATAATGATGAAGACAAACCCACTTCGAGCTTACAAGCATCCACTGAACAAAAATGAGTGAAAGCGCATGAAATGCACTTTGTGGACTTGCCATGGTGTTGTGCTACACTATGTGCATATGTCAAGTGTATGCATTCTCTTGACTGTGACATGCAAGCAAACATGAGAAAGGTAGACCACTTACATTGTGCAAGTGTGCTTGTTGTGTAAGATTCCTCCAATGCATGAGCGATGGGATTGTGTAGTTTGAGTGGAGGAAGTGAAATATAAGTGTTAGATTGATCTTGAATGCAAAGAAGAGATTGATGGAGAGCCTTGCATGTTTCAACAATTTCCTGATCATAAGTGAAACCAACCTCAAGACAGCGAGGGCCTGACATAACCATCATCTCGAGCTAAAGTGCCTTGACAGTTTGGGGGGTTTCGACTTCATCGATAGATAGATCATCATAGACTAGTGTCTTAGATAGATTAATAATGATTGAATCAACATCGTGATCAGATGTAAAAGTGGGGAGATCATGACAACCAAGATCAGAAAATTCAAGGTGTTTGTTGACATCCTCACGATTTGATGAATCATGCAGAGGGGTAGATGAGAAGAAAAGATGTTCACCCTCTGTGTTTTTAAAAATGACAGATGACATATTGGACAGATTTTCGAAGGAATGTGTGTCCTCTCCGCATTGTAATGACAGGCTGACATCTGACGTGTCCTATGAACGATCGGAAGTAGAAACATCTGGAAATGAGTTTTCACAGGGGAAATCAACAGTGGCAGAATCACAAGGGATGTCAGGATAGAGCAGGTGAGGCGCGGATGGAAGGGAGTCATCCTTCACCATGAGTTCTTCTTTAGATTCCCACACACACTCATCATGAATGATGGCACAGGTTGGTTGCTTAACACCAACTCTGTCGAAAACTTGATCCTCATTCACAGTAGATGAGGGGTCTGGAATGGAAGAACAAAAGACAGTATAATCCGAAGGATCAACAGAACGCAGGGACAAAGGTTGAGGGAACGAATCCACGTGATAACCAGCATGCTTGCAAGCCGAATCTACACATATATCAAGAGCATGTGGGGTGAGAGGATGTGACAGTTCAAAAGATGTGTGTGCATAATATCCCACATCACTCTGCGGTGGTGGAGCTGTTTGATGAGGTGAAGGCGGACAGTCACCTATGACAGCAACTATGCCTGCCTATGATTGTGCAGCTCCATCACTGAAGTGTGCTGAGCGGGGCTCGGATATGTGAAGAATATACTCAAATCTTCCATCGAGAAATTCCCAATCAATTCCATTTTCGGGAAATCGATATGCAAGATTACAAATGTGTGTGTGAAAGTTTTCAACGGATTCATTGGGTGCTTTTTGTAATTTCAGAATTTCTTTATCAAGTGCTTTACGGTTAAAGTGATTGAAAGCATGGTCTATCTTTTCGACCAGATGAGCAAGAGAATGAATAGATTTTTTGGGTAGCGTGGCACACCGGTGCATTAGGTGACCTCGAAGCATGTAGACGAACAATGTGCATGTCATGTATTATTTAAAGATTCCATGCCTTTCGCATGAGCCTACAACACCAACCGCGTGCCTAACCAAGGCTATGTGGCCTCCACCATCATATGTTTTATGTGACAAGTTATCTGAGAGCTTTTCTGAGATAATGAATTCATTTCCATAAGACATACACTCCAGAAGAGAAACTATGTAGTTAGTTGATAGATATGTAGAGATTCAAAACAGATGTGAGGACTCAACTTGTCATCTGGCCCTCCTTCTAGCGCTAAAATTTTGATGGTGATGGACCCACGAACATGTTAAGGGATCTCCCCAGTAAGAAGTCCAAATTAGACCTTAGACTGTTTGGTGTAGGAGTCTGAGCAGTGGGTCGTACGGTAATGCCTTGACCACGGTTTTGCACAAAGGCAAGTAAGATGTCCCTGTAGGTAGCAAGGGTGTGACATATGCAGTAAGTCAAGGAAGGTGCATGATAGGTTCTAACACATGGAGGGTGAGGTGAGTGTGCCCCTTGGAAACCTGTGATAACACGTAGTTAAGAAGGGAACACACAAGCAAAGATGCATCACAACATGGAAGGAAAGTTAGCTAGCAATCCAAAGTGATGGTTAAACCAACAACACATTTCAGAAAGATTGATACATACATACACAAAAATAGCTACACATGCATGTGTAAGAAAACAGATATATATATCCTTTAGACTTCTCAAGATAGCTGAAATACAATACAACATATGCATGAAACGTGTTGGCTCTATTATATTAAGAAGTGTAATTTTTAGTCATACAATACATCCATGTCCAACCACTAGTTCCGATAGCGGAACGTTACAACCACAACCACCTGCTCCTCCAAAGAGATATACTAGCTCTATGCAGTGGAGAAGCCAACGCTCATTACAATATTGTCCAAGCTTTCTCTAAGATATTCTTATTGGAAGCTTGGCTGAAAAAAGCCTCAACAATGAGTTATGAGGTACTATTTATTACAAAGGGTGGGGTGAACCTTGACATTCCCCTTTGAGACCGTTTATCTATCCTCATGACTCTTCAACTACTCTATGATTGTTACATCCAGCTATCGACACTTGAACTTCCAATTGGCAAGACGTTACATTACAATGCACATGTGTGCATGTGAGACAAAATGGCTTGAGCAAGCCATGTAAGACATCATTGACACTCAGAACATTTTGCTGAGACCAACTCTTTGACATCCTTGTGATGGTCGAAGGTGGTGAGCTGATGTCAAGCTTGGTCATCCATGATGGTGTCCATGCACTCAATGGTGACATCTTTCTGAAGCTAACTCTTGCCTCCATTGCATCTAGGTGCACTGATATGGCTACTTCGTCCAACTCATCTGATAGCTGAACCAACAACACACTGATGCATAGTGTCCATGCTAATCTTCAAGTGTGTGTTGATGATCATGCACATCAACTGTCAAACTGCATGTTCAGCCCCAGTCAGACTTTCTTCTTGTCTTTGCCTCAGTGAGTGTGCTAAATGGGTGGGATCGCATGCATACACATAATGACATAAATGCTACTGAATTCCCTTAGATGCGATCAACAACTGCTCATCTTGTCTACTCCGTGCCAGCTGCTGAGATGGATCTATAACTTGTATGGGCACAGTTTCATCTATCTATGCATGTTGCACCCCCTGTTGTACCTATTCCTATTGCAACTCATTCTCTCATCTGTGCAACTCTTGTTCTTCCTTGAGTTGCTACTTCAGCACATGCAACTCCTTCTTTGTTCCGTTATCTGCCTTCGCACGATCTTCGTGTCGCGCCGTCACCTCATAGCCTCAGTCTCCAAAGTTGCTTTCATCACAAGTGGATCTGCTTGAGCTTGCAACCTTGTTCCACCTTAGTGTTGCCAACAACCCTCCTCTTGCCTTTGTTGCCTACAGGTATGATGCCTTCAACTACTGCTGATGGTGTTTCTTGCTGTGACGCTGTTGCCATCTTATCTTGATGTCCTTGTCTATGAACAACTCGATGTCTTCAAGGGTAGGCAAGTTCATAGACACTTGACCGACTCCATCCCCAAGTGTGCTTTGAACAGTGTCTTTGACTATGCTCTCCTGGAAGCCATTGTATTTGTGCTGCTGAGAGGAAGATGAACACCTGTGATACCTGGAGACATAGCAACACTCATGACATGCAATATGTCAGTCAAAAACCAAAATAAACTTGAGGACTGACTTGCAACATACCTGTGTGATTGATCGTGAAGGTTACGTAATTTTTATCGGAAGGTTCATAGACTGACTGTCAAAACTAAGCAAGGCACAGTCCAGGCTATTAGGAGGTTGAATAACTACTAGAACTGTGCAATGCGTAGTCTAGCCTGGTTCGTTGAGGAATGAAACTACGTAATGCACAATTTCAATAAGTAGTGACATGCAACTAGCAAACTACATTGTGCAGTTTCTGGGGCTAGTAGGACAATGTCTCTAATAATTGTGCAATGCAAGCCTGGAGGTCAGTGTTGGGCCAAATTTGTGCAATTTTTGGAGGGAAGGCAGAGCCTTCGCTTCTGGAAATGCGGAGTGCTAGCTGGGCAAGGCACAGTCTAGGCCAAGGCAGCCTAGATCAACCGACGGGCAATCGAAAACATGAGAAGTTTGAATGCGTGATGAGATGAGTGCAAACAAGAGTGAATGATCATACATGCAAACAAAAGGTGCAATATTCATAAAACGGGAAAGCATGCATGTGTGTGAAGCGAGTTGCCGCAACGACAACCGTCTATTCAAAACCAGTGTCATGCATGCGACAACAGTGAGATGCGAACGAAAACTGAAATGGTGCTTCTAAAAGCTAACATACATAAAGACAACAACAAGCGTTCATTTAAATTGAGAAGACAACACTCACACAAATCAAAACATAAAAAGCGACAGAAACACAATGTGAGACATGAGAAACGAGCTTACCCCGAGATAGCTGACCTGGATGTGCCGACAACTCCTAGATGCAATGTGGGATGTCAGAGCTGCAAGGTCGATGCAAGGAATGAGCTCTACAACATTCGGTTGATGAGTTTTGATAAAATTGAGGTTGTGACGCACATGCCACAAATCTAGGAAAAGCGACACTTGGCAGGAGGTTTCTGAAATGATCCTTGCATGTGACCTCCAACTACTAAAAATAGATCCCTGAATCAAAGGATTCCTTAAAAATGCTTCGTTGGGAGAAGAAGTTCATAGATGCAAATCAGTTTTGCTCGGTCTTAGAGGGAACCGGTCAACCTGAAGGCACATACATCAGTCTCCGAGCCTGGGATGAAAATCTACACAATTTCTAGATTGAGCAGAGATAGATGTCCCAGAGGGATTGCACAATTTCTGAGAGGAACATGTGCCTGTCTCCCAGGATTGCACAATTTCTAGGCTTAGCAACTATCCTTGGTCAGACCTCACAATTTTCTCAAGGAAGCCTGTCTGATTGCATCTCGCAATTTCTGAGCCCAATAGGCTACCTAGATGGATTTGCACAATTTCTACTAGTTGTTGGGCTAGCTGTCCCAGAGGGATTGCGCAATTTCTAGTCTGAGCAACTGACTGCTGCCTAGAATTGCGCAATTTCTGGGCTGAGTAATCTTGCTGGGGTGGATTGTGTAGTTTTTCAGTGAAGGTTGACATGCAGGATTGCACAATTCTAGATCCCAGTAGGCTTCTAGTCAGGATTGCTTAATTTATGGAGGGAAGGTTGGTTCCCCTCCAGAATTGTGCAATTTCTTGACGGAGCTGCTCAACCTGCAACTGGACCAAGTCCAGAGAAACAACTTGTGAGGGGGATGCAACAAGATATCGTGCATAGGTTAGCAGTCTGCTAGAAAACCACTAAAGCTTGTGTACTTGACAGTGCAAGACATGCTCCTAAGGATGGTTGGTAGGGAGGCTCCAAAACGAAGCTAAGGCGAAATTTTAGAGGGTAGTTGTAGCCGCTACAACACAACCATATTGACATTATGTTAATATTTACACTTAGTCAATACAAAGAGTTAAAAGTTAACTTCATGTACTTATTTAGTTTAAATATGTGTCATTATTTGAGCTTATATAGCCATTATGTTATTATTTAGTTATTAGTTTTTAAAATCGTGTGAGCATTTCTTTACTAATTTTTAGGATTCTAAGCTTTTCTTTCTTGACTTTGTTAAATTTATTTCATTTACATATAGCTT
>APFE030952045.1:0-25836 GCA_000404065.3 Pinus taeda | reverse complement strand
CCCTTTTGTATGAGGCGCTGACAAACCAGTCAGGACAGACTGAGAGCATAATTGTCCAAATGTTTTCATGTGAACACAAAGTATATTGAATAAGGATAATAGAAGGGTTATATAGATGAATCAGTCCTTTGAGTGCCCTGGATTTATGAGCCACACCTAGGCCCCGAATATGCAAGGAAAAAATGATCATGGAGGCATCGATGAAGCGGGGGCATTCCCTCTAAGGGCCCGAGCACTGTGTGAAACAATTGGCCAAGAAATGTCACTGCCGAGTGAAGGATCGCTAGACTCCAGGAGACCGGTCGAGACCTTTTTGTATCTTGATACCTTTTTCTTCCTTTGTGATGAAGGTCCCGAATGGGGTCCAATTCCTTTTCCTTTTCAGGAAGAAAAAAGGAACGATGAATCTAAAGACGTCCTAATTTGAAGGACGAGGACAGGGCTATGGCCTTCAAGTCTTTATTGAGAGAAATGGGAGCAGGAGCGGCGATGGCAGAAGGGAAAGTCTTGGAAGGAGCAGGAGAGAAACCTGAAAAGGGGGCAGGAGTTGAAGCAAGACCCAATGAGGCAGAAATCACTGAGCAAGAAGGAGAGGGCGTAGAAACAAGAGAAGAATCATTTTGTCTGAAAGCGAAGTTAGGAGGGTCTAATCCCAGGAGAGGGTAGTCCCCATCCATCCCATGGAGGCCAAGAGAGGGAGGAGGAGAATTTGGGGAGATATTCTCAATAGGAAGATTAGAAAGTAGAGAAGGGTTGGATGTACCTAAAGTCAAACACCGAGCCTACACTGAACCTTCATGATCGACCACCCTGTGTTCCAAATTTGGGCGATTCGAATGATACCTCGAAGTGAAAACATCGAGTGGGGCAAATCTCCAAGGGCATTCAGATTTAAGGTGTCTCGTATCATGGCAAAATAAGCACCGAAAGGGGATTCCCCAGTAATCAATAAAAAATCTAAACGAGGAAGTACCCCACAGAATCTCCAAATCTGCCAATAGTCTTCTACCAAAATCAACTTCAAGCAAAACCCATGCCATTCTTTTGTCGAGCTAGCCAAAATTGCTATCATCCCAGAAGTAGAAAGAACCAATGCAGTTCGCAATGTCAGTGATTGCCGCTTCATTCCAAAGTTCCAAAGGCAGCCTAGGCAGGTTAGCCCAAACCAGGTTTTGTCGAGAGATAGCCTTGAAAGGATCAAAGCTAACTTTCTGCCTCTGTAGAACGAGAAATCCCCTTCCCTTGACCCAAGGGGTTTCCAATATTAGTTCAGTGTCCTCTGTAGAGAGGAAGTGGAAGCATATCCATCCATTATGGAGAATGCTAACCTTCACGCAGTACTTTAGTACAAGCACCGAGCGATTCTCGACCCAAGCTTTAATCTTATCACCCGTCATCTTCATAATGTGTGTATGCCCTTATGGCCTTAAACAATGCAACAACGAATATTTTCCAAACTGGCGAGCAACCTCATTACAGCAAAGATTTAACACATGGTCACTCACAATCTTGATAATACCCTGTGGCCCTCTGAATTTTACAGGGGCTCTATCTCCGATGGAAGACTAAGATCTCGGTTTCCTAATGATTAGATTCTTTATAAGAATTCCAGATCCAATCTTGAAACCTTTCACCTCAGCTAAATCATGTGCAAAAATAATTAACTGGAAAATAAGAGTCTAATTAGGGTGATATCGAGTACCACCAAAGATGGAAAATGTCGGCTAGGGTGAAAAGAAATCCACCGAAGCTACGATAAGGATTTTCAATCCTACAAAATTATGATCTGCTGACAAAAACCCTCAGGCTAGCGAGATGCACAACTCTGGTACCACTATAATATCCCAAACATCAAGTTTTTTAACAGATCTGGTACACTGTAGGTGTTATAATAAAATTGTTGCAGTAAAAACACCGAACACAAAACAAATATGAGAATGCAACCTCTTATTTATGTAAATAACTAAAAACAAACTTAACTAAAAACAAACTTACATGCCCACACAAGATGTACTAAAGCCCGTGCTTGTGGCATGTATGGATGTCCGTCCACCAGACAAGTTACTCCCACAGGGTTTTCGTCCTTGGGATCAAACCAGAACTGGCCTTGCCAAATTCTCAACAAGGATAAAATAGATGGATAACTCCCGATGATCACACTATTAGGCTCCTATCCCCTTTTATAGGATTGATGGACTCTCCAGAGACTTTATTTTATTGTTTTCGCTCGAAAAACGAAGGCAATGCCATGAGAAAATACCACGGTAAATACCATGGGCAGGTTCCATCCACTTTGATCATATCCAAGAAAAGGGAATATTTCAATAAGTCGTTGCTTATTCTTGGATATTTTGTATGTTAAATGTTTTAAACTAGGGTTTCTATTGTGCCATTACTAAATACTTATTATTTCATGAAATCTTGTTATACTTTTGCATGTAAAATTCTCTATCTTGGAGCCTATAAAGAGACTCTTGATGTGCATTCTCGATATTTATTTCTCCCCTCATAAAAAAAAATAACCAAGGTTTTGCAAGTGGATTCCCTAGCCATCTCCACTTAACTCCAACAATATCTCTTTTCATATAAATATTACCCTAAAAACAACATTAAATCCTTGTAGGAATAGGCACTAACCATTTTTGTGTTGATCAAACCCAAAAATTATAATTTTTTCATCTTTTGTCTCTCTCCTAGGCTTCTAAGGCATGCCACTAGCGTTTCTAGGGCTGATTTGTTGCATAAATTGGGTTTTGTTTGGATGAAAGTGAATGAAAATCTAAAAGTTTCTTGTGTAAACCTCATAATAGCAAAATCTGACAAATCAAATGGTAGTTCTTCCTCCATTGGTGTCAAGGTCATCCATCCCTAGCTACTTTTGCTTAGAGTCTATTTGAAGATCTCTTTGTTCTATTGCTGTTGAAGATCAATTAAGAGACCTTTTCCCCAAGCTGCGATATGACATTTCCCTCTCATTTCTTGCATATTAAACAAACCTTAACTTGTAGCATCCATTTTCATTGGTAGTGATATAGAGTGGTAGTGATATAGAGTGCTTGTACTTTAGCATTGGAAACCTAGCCTGTTCAGGTTATGCCAATATTTTGTCTCACATATAGACCTTGCAATGAATCCAGGTGGTTAAGTCCAGGTGGTCCATATAGTAGTAGTAGTTGGTGATGCTCCATATAGTACATAATTTTTTCAATCAACATTAATACAGTAGATGCGTTTATCTTATTATTCAGACTAATCTTGGACGGGCCTGACAAAAGTTTAGTATAATTCCTCAAGGGAACAAGGCATTTATGCTCAAGTGCGGCGAAGTATGAAATGGTGAAAATTTCATGGCCCTATCGCTTTTTCTTGTGAAGCTCAGAAATTTTTACTGTCTCCCAACCCATTTAAGTAACTCGTTTGTAGACTAACCTTTGATGGGACTGGCAAAAATTTAATATAATCCCCCTCTCAAGAGAACAAGGCATTCATTCCTAAATGCTGGAAAGTATCAAATGGTGAAAATTTCGTGGCGTTATCGCTTTTTCTTCTGGAGCTCAGTAAATTTATGTTGGGAAGTTTCATTAAACTTTGCTCCAGCTGCCAACACCTATGGTTACCCTTTTGCTACAAATCTATCTTTCCTGATGTACCAATTTATTTGACATGCAAATATTACCATTTCACGCACTGATGGTCTTTGTTGGATCTTCTTTGCACAAACAGGTATGATATATGAAGAGAAATGTGGCGAAGCACGGCTTGAAGCTGCCGGAGATTGCTTTGCAGAAGCAAAATGCTGGCATAACGCAGCCGGTGTATATGCCAGAGCTAATTGTGTGTCCAAATGCCTAGATGCGTGTTTAAAGGGCAAATTATTCATGGTAGGGTTGGAATTTATCGAAGTGTGGAAGACACGCAACTGTGATACTAACTGTGGAAAATGCCATGGATGTGAATCGGTAGAAGTTGAAACTGACTATCTTAAGATATGTGCAACGCATTATCATCAGAAAAAAGACACTAAGTCTATGATGAAATTTGTGAAAGCTTTTCCATCACTGGATGTAATCAGATCCTTTCTCTTAAGGAGAGATTACTTTAAAGAACTTCTGAGGATTGAAGAGGCAGCTGGGAACTTTGAAAAGGCAGCAGAAATGGCAGAACTGGAAGGGGATTTGTTACTTGAGGCAGACATGCGTGAAAAAGCAGGACAATATGGGCTAGCCGTCAAATCCATTTTATTTCATGTGCAATTGAACTCCTTTTGGAGAACAGGAAATAGAGGGTGGCCACTACAGGAGTTCCCCGAAAAGAATCAACTCTTAAAGAAAGTAAAAGACATAGCAGCAAAAGATCGAAGCCATGTATATGAATCCCTTCACTATGAAGGGTCAATACTTTCAGATGAGTTATACAGTCTTCCTGAATTAACGGAACATATGATTCATGCAAAGAAAATGAGAAATATCAGACTTCAAATGTTTTGTCTGCGTAAAGTTCTTGATGCACACTTTAACTCAGATTTAAAAAAATTTCAGCTTGCGCAAGGGATGAGTTTATTCAGGATGGAGGATTATTCCAGAATGCTGCTGGAGAATAAAATTTCTCCCGCAACACTGTTCTTTCTTTGGGATGAATGGAAGGATAAATTGTTATCCTCAGTGAGTGCTCTTTCAAAGTATGAAAAACGACGGGACACAGAACAAGATAGTTGCTACTTAGAGTATGCCCTTGAATATTTTGGTGTCAGAAGGGACAAAAATGATAGATTTTGCAATGCATTTAACTGTGAAACTTTCTGGCTTAAGGACATTGATGTCAAATTTCTGCAAAGACGAGGAAATACCACGCAAATCAGCATTCAGAATTTTTCTATGGCTGCAAAGAAGTTCTTCATAATGGACCTCTATTTTGTAGGAAAAAATGTCATTGAAAAATTGGAAAATCTGTATTTTTTATGCATGAAACAAAACCGCATTCTTCCTATCCAGGGAACCCTGTTAATTCAAATGTATCAAGTTTCTGAATCCCTGAAAAATATGGAGCACTTGACTGGACATTCTGGGTTACAGCAGATTGCAAAGTTTGTCAGAGTGGCGAAAGTCTGTAAAGAGCGTTTTTTAGATGTTTTTTTCCCGCTGAAACAACAAGATGAAAATATGAAAGAGTTTATCAGTCTGCGCGAAGACGCAGCAAGTATTTTGATTCTTCAAGACATCACAAATGACATTGTGCGCAATATGCAAAGGTCCATAACTCTAGGCCAGATTGGAAAATTGCAAGTACTGCTTCCCTTTTTACCAAAGGATTTGGGTATAGAGTATGGAAAGAAAATTCTCGAGTCCCTCAATGACAAACATTACTGGAATGATCAACTACTCTGGCTAGATATGGACACATCTCCGGAAATCAGTTCGTGTAATAGAAGAATGCATCTGGTAAAAAGCTTTGGACAAGCTTTATCTTCTACCTTTAACAACTGGGAGAAGATTGATTATATTTCCCCACAAATATTCCTCATGCTTCTGGAGAAGCTGTTCTTCCTTGCATCTTCATGTAAACAGCTCTTGACAGGCCTGTTTCTGCCAAGATCTTTCTTCATTGAATTCATGACTGGCAAACAAGGAGAATTCTCCCACACCTGGCTGCTTCAATCACAGAGTCAGTTGAGATCTGAAAAAGGATGTGAAAACTTTTATGAGCTGTTGTGTCATATAATTTGTGACCTCTTATCTGATAAACATGGAATGGTTGAATGGATTGAAGCTTCGAAAATTGACAGCAGAAAGTATTTTCCTGAGCTCATATTGCGTTTGATCATTATGCTTTGTTTGATATGCATCAACTCTGCAGGAAACCTAGAAGATTATACTCAATTACCGTGGAAAATCTTTAAAGATGGTCAGATTACAAAGAATTTGCCTTTCCAATTCAGAGAAGGCCTGCTACAGCTTTTGGGAAACGGCTCTTCCAACAAAAAGACATTCTTAATTAATCTTTCTAAAGCAATGAGAGGTATTGACAATCCTTTGGTGATGATTAATTTGAACAAATCTCATGAACCTATTCATAATTATAAAGATATAATAATTCTGCCAGAGGAGAGCCTTGTATCCAAGGAATCTGTCATTCGAGCTGTCTTTCAGGAAAAAAATGTGTATGCTGGGAATGAAAGAAGTGAGGATATTGAAAAGGATTTGTCGTCATCAAATAGTAAAAGTTCCATAATCAATACAGGGCATATTCTTGAATCTACAGCGGCCAAAGAACCACACGATTATAAAAGAAGCGACGATATTGAAAAGGGCTCGTCGTCATCAAATAGTAAAAGTTCCGGAATTAATACAGGGCATATTCTTGAATCTATTGCGGCCAAAGAAACACACGATTATATTACAGATAATAGAAAGTTCCTCATACACAATCGAGAAAAGGAGGGTGTTTGTCTCACATCTATGTCAAATACCGGGGAGGCCGAGGACCAACAAAAAGCTGATTATGTAACAACTGAGATGAAATCCACAAGTGAGAATATCTTGCTTCCTCTGTTTGAAGATGACGAACAATCTTGTAAAGTGAAAGTAAATGGGCAGGATGTACCATGGTTTGTTGTACGGAGGATGAAAAGGTGGCTGTATTTTGCTCGGGAAAAACTTGAAGAGCAAATACGTCTAAAGGATAAATACACCGAGGAAGCCCTAAGAATTTTCCGAGGAATGGAAAATCAGTCTTACATGGACAATTTTGTTTCAAAAGCTTGCCCATTGAAGGTATGGAAAGAACATGGCATTGTTGTATTGTGATTGTTAATCTTTTCTTTCACCAAGCTGTGGACATTATATGTGCTTTAGACACGATTCAGCATAATATATTATACGATAAGTTCAATAGTTGATAATTTCATTTTCTTTTAGGCCATTAAAGTCCCGAATGGAACAAACGTGATATAACAAGTTTCGATAAATTAAAACTTTTATGTCTGTTGCAGGCAGAAGTTGATGAGTACATCGACCTAATAATCACCACAATACCGAAGGTGAACCAGGGACATATTTGCTTCGATCTGGACATTGATATCTTAGAAGAAATGCATGAAACACGAGAGGAATTACAAAAGTTATCTGAGCTTCTCGATCCAAGGTCAGCTAATCATTTTGTTCTTATGCATAAGCTCTATCAGACTAGTTCCTATGCATAAACTCTATCAGACTGAAATTTTCTTAACTGCAATAAACAGGGGAGGCAGAAACCGCATGATTTATAGTAAACTCTTTTGTTTTAGATGATTTGAATTTTGAATTTACAAATTCTAGTATATTTTAGATCTACTATACCTTTGTCTAACTACAAGCTGCAAGCAATCCTGACTGGGCTTCCGAGTCTGGAATGGCTTTTCCTTCTCTGAAGTGTCAATAAATTGCTATTCTAGCAGAATAGCAGATCCATGTCAACTATGGCCATTATTGGTATTTTGGGTCATTCAATGATAGAGAAATAATAAAAAATATTTATGATACACAAAGTTTATGTGGTAAAATCTTAACAATTTGTCAAGGAAACATCCATGGAAAAACAAGTTTTTTTGTTATCAAGAGAAAATTACAATGAGGCTTACATTCCTTCTCAATCTCTTGGGCGTCATAAATGAAATAGGCACTGTTACAATAGTTTTGATAGCTATTATTTGCTTTCTCAACCAACACCGTTAGAATAACCATAGTAACATTTAAGGTAAATTCAATTTTTACATTTCCTTTTAATGGAACTGTTGTCATACTTTAGCAATCTCCACCTTGACAACAATTTCCTAATACCTTTCCCTTGCCAAAGTCCTTTCATCACCTCTTCTATAAGCCAAGAGAAGTCAAACAACACCACAATTTCTCCAACAACATCAATTTCATATGCATGTCTACATAGTTTTCTTGAGTGTAGACCATTTTAAGATCTAGCGTACCTCCATCAATGACTTGTGTTACAAAATGGCATTTTATGTCAATATGGATAGTCATACTATGATAAGCTAGATTTGTAGCCAAATGTATAGCACTTTGACTATCATAGAATACAGTTACATTGTTATGCATTCTTTCAAATTCACCTAAAAGACCCTTCAACCAAATTTTCTCTTTGCAAGCATGTGAGACAGCAATATACTCTGCCATCGTGATGGATAATGTTGATTTTCTTAGTGCAATTAGAGTTAGCATGATATTTCTAAAATTCTAATAATTACTTTTGATGTAGATCTTCTTTTAACTTATTTCATTCTATCATTCAACAATTATACTTAAGAAATTCAACCAGAAAGAATAGTGGAAGAGTAGTGATCACAACACACAAAATAAGACAAGGTTCACCCTTGGAAAACCCACAAAGGGGAAAAACCCAACATCCTTTTTCAGTAGAGAACTTCTTCTTGTTCAACAAAAGACACACCTAGACCTATGGTCAAACTTGGACTTCTCCTCCAAGTCAAGTCACCCAATCTGATCTGCACTTTGCTCTACCTATTTGACTCGGAATTTTGGCCCTCCCTCCCGCAATAGGCAGTTGCCCTAGAATTTCAGCCCTGCAATAGTTTCCTCTACAACTAAAAAATTTCACCCCAGCGACAGTTTCCCCAAAAAAATGTGAACCAGAGAGAGAGAGACTAATCCACACATGCGAGTTGCAAGAGAGAGAAAAAAGATATATTTCGGCCTCCATCTTCGTCCTTCACTTGCTTGCCTAGAAACTGTCATGTGTGGGAGAATGTGAATGCCCAAATGGAGGAGCTCAAGCTTCCTTTATATAATAGTCTATCTTGGGTGAATGGATGTGTCTCTTGGCCAAGGTCGACTTGACTTGGAGGGAAGCCGACTTGTCACTTTTGGAGCCAAAATTTACACTTCAAAATTCAAATTTTCATCTTTAAAAAGTTGCAATGGGACATTAACTCAAAATAAATTTTCCTTTGACTCTAGCATTTATAAATATGATTTAACAATGATAAATACAATTATGTCAAGTGACCAAATGTACATTATGAAGATCAACCATAGTTACAAATTCAATACTCCCTCTTAACTAGGGAGGTATTCATAAGCACTATCATAGGTGTTCTCAAATTGAACAAATTTCTCTAAAGAAAAGGTTATCCATTATTACCAGCATCATCATCTATCATCAACGTCTACTAGTGGCCATATCTGAGGCAATCCCAAACTCATGGCAATGTCATCAACATATAAGGACTCACTCCTCTAGAGTGATCGGTCCTCAAATCCCATGGCCTCTACCTAGGCCAAAATGCTGAGATCCTCAACTAATAAGCACTCACTTACCCTTCCTGGTTAGCACTTTCGGCCAAGACCTCACTCAACCCCTTCTTGTTTGGTGATCATGTCTAGATACTTAAAGGACCTTACTCCACCCTACCCGATGTGTGATCAAGGTCCGAGACCTCACTCCACCCTTCCCGGTGTGTGATCAAGGTCGAGATGCTAAAGGACGCACTTTGCCATGCCTGGTGTGTGATCAAGGTCCAGATGCTGAAGGACCACACTCTGTCATGCCTGGTGTGTGATTAGGGTTCAGGACCTCACTCCATTAGTCCTAGTGTGTGATAAGGGTCCTCCTCCAAGGGACACTCACTCAAGACTGTCTCTTGAGTCCTCTGGTTCTCTTGCATCCATTCTCCCTTTCAGGAGAATGTCTATCTATGTTGCATACATGTCAGCACTCCCTCTCAACGAGAGGGGTAAGCTCTCAAGCCCCAACTTGTCTCTCGACAACAACTTCACTAGAACATCAGCTGTCTTCTCATCGATGGAGATGTACTCGAGCCTTATTGCTCTCCTCTGCACCATGTCATGGATGTAGTGGTACTTGATCTCAATATGTTTCCACTTGCCATGGAACACATGATTCTTTGAAAGATTCACACTGCTTTGATTATCGCAGTATATCACCGTCAGTTCCAACTCTTGACAAAACAATCCTGTAAACAATTTCTTGAGCCATACTATTTCGGTACAAACTTCCTTCGCTGTGATGTACTCTACTTTAGCAGTGTTGAGTGTAATCAACCTTTACTTCCTACTCATCCACGATGTCATAGCGGATCCCAAACTGAAGCATACTCCCGAGGTACTCTTCCTATCTTCAACACTTCCTGCACAATCAACATTTATATATCCCTGAAGTTGTACATCTTGTTTGCAACAAATCTCAAGCCACAATTCACTATACAATGAAAATATCTCAAAATGCACTTTGTTGCAACCCAATGCTCATGTCTTGGGTCAACCTGAAACTGGCTCAAAGTGTTCATAGCAAAGCATATTTTCGGCCTAGTGTTAACCAAATACATCAACAAGCCAATCAACCTTCAATACATAGATGGGTCTACTAATTACGAGTCATAGCCTCTTAACTTCTTCAAGTTGGTTACCATGGGAGTCGCCATGGATTTGCAATACATCATACCAAATCTCTGAAGAATCTCTAACACATATTTTCCTTGACCAAGGAAGGGTTCACCAAGTTTCTGCCATAATTCTAATCCCCGGTAATAATGCATCAACCGAAGATACTTCATATCGGACTCAAAATCCAATTGCTTCATCCATTCAATAATAAGAGACTCAACACCTTTCAGAAACAATTTATCAACAAATAATAATAAGATCATAGGGTAGGGAAAATTTCAAGGATAAAAATTTAACTAAAAGTTTATAACTTTGGCAAATCTTACTAGTCACTAATATGTAGACTATAAAATGTTTGGTAATAAGTTTATAAAAGCATTCAAAATTCTAATCATTTTATATCTATCTCTATAAAATTTCGAAAATTTTTAAGGTAAAATAATTTCATACGATTAAATTTGGGTGAATCATTTTTAGAAAAAAAGAAAATTGGCGAGTATCTTTTCTAGAAAAAACATGGAATATTAGCCCCCTTGCGAATATTAGCCCCTAAAATTTTACCTACAGAAGTGCATTCTTCACAATCTTAAAGTAAAAGTTTGGATCAACTTCACTCTTGGTAAATCCCAATCTCATCAGTAGTTGTCGATACGAGCATACCAAGCTCTTGGAGCTTGCTTGAGTCCATACAATGCCTTCTTCAACCTACAAATATGAGATTCCTTTCCAAATACCTCAAAGCCTTGAGCTTTCTCTATGTACACCTCTTTCTAAATCACACCATTCAGGAAAGCAGTCTTCACATCCATCTAGTGTAATTTCCATCCCAATAAAACAACAAGAGAAATGGTGGATCTTATAGAGATGTACCTAACAACTTGAGCAAAAGTTTCATCTTAGTCTTATTCCTCTTTCTAGGAGAACCCTCTAGCCACGAATTGCACTTTTTATTTGTCAATACTACCATCTGCAACACGCTTAATCTTTTATATCAACTTGGAAGTCACCGTTGACTTCCCTTTAGGCCTTGGCACAATTTCACATGCATCATTCTTCATAATCGACCGCTACTCTTCATCTATCGCTTCCTTCCATACCTGTTGGTTAGTTGCTTCTTCATATGTGGAAAGTTCTTTCTCAATGAGTTTTTTCATGAGAGCTACATAGCTTGAGAACCTCTTAGGTTTCTTCACCTCTCTAGATGTGCCATCAAGCGCTGCATGTACTTCTGGCTCTTCTAATGTGGATCTAAGCCATGTTAGTCTCTTCTTGATCCCTAGAACTATGACTGGTTCTACTAGTTCTTGAGGCCCTTCTGGCCTTCCAGTACATTATGTAGAACTCGAATGCTCCTCCCCTGAGACCTTTTGTGTTACTTCATCCAAGGAACCTACAAAGACTTTCTTAGACTTCTAATATGCCACTTTCTCATCGAAGGTGACATCTCAGCTGACGCCAATCCATTGCTACTCTGGAATGTATACTTTGTAAGTCTTCAATGATTCGTTATATTCAACAAATATGCCTTTCTTTCCTACAGACTCAAGCTTGTTCCTCTTATCCTTAGGAACAAGATTCCTTCCACTACTCTTCATCTATCGCCTCCTTCCATACGTATTGGTTAGTTGCTTCTTCATATGTGGAAAGTTCTTTATCAATGAGTTTTTCATGAGAGATACATAGCTTGAGAACCTCTTAGGTTTCTTCACCTCTCTAGATGTGCCATCAAGAGCTGCATGTACTTCTGGCTCTTCTAATGTGGATCTAAACCATGTTAGTCTCTTCTTGATCCCTAGAACTGTGACTGGTTCTGCTAGTTCTTAAGGCCATTTTGGCCTTCCAGTACATTATGTAGAACTCAAATGCTCCTCCCTTGAGACCTCTTGTGTTACTTCATCCAAGGAACCTACAAAGACTTTCTTAAACTTCCAATATGCCACTTTCTCATCAAAGGTGACATCTCAGCTGACGCCAATCCATTGCTACTCTGGAATGTATACTTTGTAAGTCTTCAATGATTCATTGTATTCAACAAATATGCCTTTCTTTCCTAAGGACTCAAGCTTGTTCCTCTTATCCTTAGGAACATGAATATATTCAAGGAAACTAAATATCCTCATGTGACCAACCTCTATATTCCTTTTAGATAAAGCTTCTTCACGAGTCATACCTTCCAGAACTCTATGAGGACTTCTATTTTGAATGTACACAGTTTTTGTGATCCCTCTCCCCATAAGAACAATGGCAAGTCCAAATCATTCATCATGGCCTTAACAAATTCTTCAATGGACATGTTCTTTCATTCTGCTACACCATTTTGTTTTGGATGATAAGGGACACTTACCTCCCTCTTAATATCATCATGCTTGCGGAAAGCAACAAGCTCCTTCAAGGTGTGTTCTCCTCCATTGTCAGATCTTAGTATCTTGATCATTTTTCTGTTAAGTTTTCTACTTCAACTTTGAATTCCTGGAACTTGTCAAATACCTCATCCTTAATCTTCGAGAGATATATCCATGTCTTACAGGGGAAGTCATCAGTAAATGTCACAGTACAATGAACCACCAAGTGATTTTATCGGAATCAAACCACATACATCATAATGAATCAAGGCCAAAGCTTCCTTAGATCTATTGTCACTATTTGGGAATGATTTCTTAATTCTCTTCCCAAGAGCACAACCTTTCCATACACCATCGTTCTTTAACTGTAGTTCAAGAACCCCAGACACTATTTGACTTAACTCGGGAAATGCTCTAAAATGACGATGTCCATACCTTTTGTGCCATAACTCACTTGGATTTATCTCATCATGTACTAGTGTTTGATCTGGTTGACTCACAAGTCTATACAACCTTCCGTCATGAATCTCATTAACCCTAGCATCATTTATACTAGAGCCCTTGGACCAAACAAGTACTTTTCCATTTTCCATCCACAAAAGCAACTATATCTCCTTTATCTTCTAAACAAGAAGCAAAGACAAGATTATTTCTCAAATCTAATACAAAAAGAACATTGTAGAAATGTACATTGTTACCAGATTCTAGCTCTATGGATGCCTTTCCAACTCCTTTAATTGCATAGTTGTTATTGTCTCCCAGTTCAACCCTTCGAGACAACTTCCTTTTTTTGTGCTTGAAAGATTTCAATGCTCTCTAGTCATGTGTCGTAATGCTCCACTATGTGCTAGCCACATGCCATCATCATCTACAAAGGAACCTGTCAAAGAAGAATAGTAAAAGAAATCCTTTCCACCTTTAACCTTCTTTGTTTTTTTTCTTCAACATTTGTTGCGGAAGCGTGTTGCTTCCCTTTTCTCTTCTTTTTATTAGCCATATTAGGACAATATCTCTTGAATTGTCCATATTGTTGACATCCATAACATTGGATATTTAATAAGTCTTTATTCTTTTAGACAAAGAAAATCCCTTTCTTGACTTGTTTTGTTGAGGTCCAAGCTTCTTCTTTCATTTGTTCTTGAAATGAGTTACAAGGGTTTAAATTTCCTCATCTTGATGATCTCTAGTCATCAATCTTGCTTCTGCTTGAGCACATGATGTCCATAATTGTTCAAATGTAGGAGATTCCTTCCAACTGCTTATTTTTGTTGCAAAATCATCCCATGATCTAGGAAGACCATTGAGTGTTGTAATCACTAGCTCTTGATTAGGAATGGATTTTCTAATTGATTGAATCTAATATCTTATTTGAGAAATCCTTGCGAAGCAAGAAGCCATAATGTCGTCATTAGTCATCCTTGTATTCCGAATTTCATTTTTCAAGCTCATTGATTGACCAACATTCTTGATAGTGTAAATATTCATTAGGGAATCATACATCTTTGAAATGCATCAGAGGAAATTTCAGCCTAAAAGTGGCCTCCTAAGGAAAAATAATAAAATAATAGTTAAAATAATGAAATACGAGTTATGAATATTTGAGGAAAAAGTAAAGTACTATTTTTTTATTATATTTTTAGCTTATCTCCTTATATGTTTACTCAAATTTCAAATGTAGACACTTGTTGGAATTATGCATACTTCTGAGAAAGCCCACATTAATAAAAATTGAAGATACATTAAAAAAATGTGTTTAACATGATTTTTTAATGTATCTTCAATTTTTATCAATGTGGGTTTTCTCAGAAGTAACATAATGGGTATTTTTTGGACGTGGAATTTAATTTTTCATTTTACGAGCGTCTACGCTTGAAATTTGAGTAAACCTATAAGGAAATAAGCCAAAAATACAATTAAAAAAATAGTTATTTTTATTTTCCTTCCAAAATATTTACATGTACCTATTTTTAGATTTAAATGATTTTGATTGGTTTACATATTATGTATATGAAAATTCCATAGATACTTTTAGGCTGAAATTTCCTCTAATGTCAAGTTTTGCAATGTAGGGAACTAAGTGATCCCTAATGGAGTCCACTATAATGCTCATAGCATTGTTGTCATCCTCCTTGAACTTTGCTTTTCCTGCATCATCTTCTAGTTCAACAACATTTCCTTTCAAAATGTCCAAAACCTTGTTCTTGGCAAGAAGAATATCTATTCTATATTCCCAAGCTTTGAAATTAGATGATTCCTCTATCTTGTTTTCAAATCCCATGGAGGAAGCCATAGAAACCAATCTACGAGAAGGACTTGAATAAACAAATCTCTAGGGTTTTTTCAAGGTGATCTCAATGTTCCCTTCTTTCTTCTCCAAAGCTCTGATACCATGTTGATTTTCTTAGTGCAATTAAGGTTAGCATAATATTTCTGAAATTCTAATAATTAAATTTTATGTAGATCTTCTTTTAACTTGTTTCAATATATCATTAAGAAATTATACTTCAGAAATATGACCATAAAGAATAGTGGAATAGTAGAGATCACAACACACAAAAGAAGACATGATTTACCCTGGGAAAACTCACAAAGGGGAAAAACCCAACAACATTTTTCAATAGAGAAATTATTTTTGTTCAATGAGAAAAACACTTATATCTATGGTCAAACCTGGGCTTCTCCTCCAAGTCAAGTCACCCAATCTAATCCTACACTTTTCTCTGCCTATCTAACCCAGAATTTCAACCTTTCTGCAATAGCCAGTTGCCTAAGAAATTTTGGTCCTGCAACAATTTCCCCAATAACCCAAAGATTTTGTTCCCTTGCAATAGTGGCCCCAAAAAAACGTGAACCACAAAGACAGTGGCCCCAAAAAAATGTTAACCACAAAGAGAGAGAGAGAGAGAGAGAGACTAATCCACACATGCAATTTGCAAGAGAAAGAGAAAAGAGATATTTCAGCCTCTTTCATCCTTCTTGTCCTTCGCTTACTTGCCCATAAATTGTCTTGCGTGAGAGAATGTGAATGTCCAAATGGAGGAGGTTGATCTTCCTTTATATAGTAGTCTATCTTCAGTGAATGGAAGTGTCTCTTGGCCATGGCCGACTTGACTTGGAGGGAAGTCGACTTGTCACTTTTGGAGCCAAAGTTTACATTTCAAAAATTCAAATTTTCATCTTTAACTTGAGATAAATTTTCCTTTGACTCAATTATTTATAAATATGCTTTACAATGATAAATACAATTACATCAAGTGACTAAATGTAAATTATGAAGGTCGACCATAGTTACAAATTCAACATATAAAGCATTTATTTCTTGTAGTTTTGACATTCAACTAATATCTTTCCCTGCAAGAGTAGAGACATAAACAAAAGTAGATCTCCTTTTGTCCAAATCACCTGCAAAATATGAATCAACATGGCCATAGACATAATTATTATAACCATTAAAGTTGATCCAATAATCATTAATGCCTCTAAGATATCAAAGCGCCCATTTCACAACATTCCAATGTTCTTTTCCCATATGTTCCATGTACTCGTTGACAACACCCGTTGTATGTGAAAAATCCAGTCTTGTACATACCATCACCTACATCAGAGTTCCCGATGCATTAGCCTAAGTTATACGAGACATATAATCCTTTTCTTCCCTACTACTCAGACATAAGCCTAAAGAAATCCTTAAATGTGAAGCCAAAGGGATATTAACAAGTTTCATATTTTTCATTCCAAATTTCACAAGTACTTTCCTACTAAGTTGTGGAAAACACCATCCCTCACCCTTTGAAACGATGTTCACCTTTTCCAATATGGAAACTCGTATGATCCGACCTAGAAACGGTTTGCATACGATCTGTCCCATTTTAAATTTTTGGAAATGATGAAGTTTCGATTGGATACAGATCTGAGCAAATTTAAAACCAAATAAAGAAAATTTGCTCCACCATTTTCTCCAGATAGAATGAAATGTTTTAGACGATTTAAAGAGTATATTTAAAACCAAATAAAGAAAATAAATTTTCCTGTCGATCATCTGAACAAAACCAAGCTCCCTGATTATATGCAAGGAATCTTTAAGCACGCCCCCTTAGTCCTGCAATGTTCGGAGAACCATTGACCGAATCTCATGCTACCCTTCGTGAACAGAAGACCATGTTTTCGAGGTGTCTCCACCATTGAAATTGTCAAGTCATTTTAAGGAAATACGTTTCTAACAGTGTTGCTGCGATGAACCGGATATGATTTCTTTTTGTAGATATAACCAGTCTCGATTTCTTTACTGCATTTTTTTATTCATCAATTATTAATTATAGTCGATTAAATTCATTGACAATTACGCAGTCAAGCACTTGTCAAAGTGTCCGGATTGTTACCTATTTTATTTATTAATTAGAATTGAATTAAAATTACAAAACCATATTCAAAATTAGGCGTTGTGATTGCATTTAACATTCTACAATACTATTCCTGTACGTTGTTTCATTTTATAATGGCATTGCTGCGCTTGGCTTTAAGAATCGTTCAGAGTATTTTGGTTTAAGACTTCCATGAATGCGGGTTGTTGATTTTACATGTATTCTCCAGTTATTAAACTCCATTGCAGGATAGTTGTATTGCTGATTTTACTCTTCTATGACTTGTAACGTGCCTATTGAAATAGTCTAAGTATGATATACTCTGAAGTTGTGAAATGCACTTATCCCATATGTGCAGGCATCAGAAGCACGAAGATTGTGACATTGAATGGCTTACAAATCATGCCATAGAGCGCACCTCCCTGAAGTTGCTGGAAAGCAAGGAGAGGCTGAAACGTGTGTTTGATTTGATTGTAAATGACAGCCAGAAAGAGAAAGCTGTTGTTGACAGCACCGTCCAAATCACTGAATCAAAAAGCAAGCAAAAGAAAAAGCAGAGGCCGGGGGGACACAAGAAGAAGAAGAGAGTGTAAGTTGGAAGATATGACTTTATATTGTAGTTACACAGTTGATTGACAGAAGATGCTTTGTAACTACAGAATTAAAGAGAAATCTTGATTCTTATAGACACTTCATGTACTGATTATATTAGTTCTGGCTGCAACGTATCATCAGTTTCTTTTAATCTTTTGATTTTCTCCTCTCAATGTGTGGAAACTTCATTACCATTGAGATGGCAGAATACTCTTGTAGAAAACAAAGTACATATTTCTTACCAGGATATTTCCATGGATCAAAATGACAAATCAGTAAGATTCTTCTGATTTTAATAGCTCATTAAAAGTTTTGCAAACATGGGAAATTTTTTAAGACACAGTAAAATGCATTCCTATAATTGCACATCTTTGGTAAAAGGATTTAATACACAAGCACCATTGAGAAAACAGAGAATATTAGTCCAAATTATACTTTGTATTGCATTTATTCATTAAAGAAGTAACTTGACTAGAGGTTGATCTTCTCAATGCGGACCAGCACTTTGTAGGTAATAACAGATAGAGCGACAATGAACTCTCTCTTTGGACGAATTAATACACCAGAACCATTCAAAAAATGCAGAATGTGAATGCAGAATTTTTGTCCAAACCTTATCATGTATTTCATTTAAACATTAAAAAGTATAACTCCACTAAAGGTTGATCTTGTCAACGGGGGCCTCCACTTATGTAGTGATTTATAAGCTAGAACAACAATAATATGTATATCCTTTGGATTTTAATACACAAGCATCATTGTAAAAACAAGAAATTTGGTCCAAAGCTTATCTTGTATTCCTTTTAAACAATAGGGAGGTTGATGTTGTCAATGGGGACCTGCACTTTGTAAGGAATTAAAAGGTAAAACAACTTTGTCTCTCTCTTAGCATGTATCTCTTTGTGTGCCTTAAATTTTAGCCCAAAGCTTATCTTGTATGCCATTTAAACATTAAAAAATAACCCTTCTAAAGGTTGATCTTGTAAATGGGGATCAGCGCCTTGCAGGGAATTAACAGAGAGAACAACAATAACTTGGTTATCTTTTGGCTTTTAATACACTGGCATCATTGAAAAAACAAGAATTTCAGTCCAAAGCATGTATTTTATTCCATTTAAGCACTAAAGAAGTAACCTTACTAATGGTTGATCTTGTCAATGGCACCTGCGCTTTGTAGTACAAAGCATGTATTTTATTCCATTTAAGCACTAAAGAAGCAACCTTACTAGTGGTTGATCTGGTCAATTGGACCTGCACTTTGTAGTCAATTAACGGATAAAACAACTTACTCCCTCTCCTTTTACATGTTACTTGAGTGTGCCTTAAACTGCTTTGGACACTTTTTCAGGGAACCAAGAAGCATAGATATCTATGTGCAGGGAATTAATAGATAAAATAACTTGTTCTATCTCTCCTTTTGCATGTTGCTGTAGCGTGCATTAATTAGTTAAAAAACTTTTTACAGAAAACCAAGAAGCATAAATATCGAAAATCTGAATTATGAAGGCTCAACCAATAGTGGGAAATAAGGCTAGAAAACATTATTGCAAGCACCCAAAAGCATATATATCTAGAAATTAGATTATGTACACCTTTTTACAGAAAATATAAATATCGAGTATCTGAATTAAGGCTCAAACAATAGTGGAAAGAAAGGCACACTATTGCAAGCACCAAAAAGCGAATTTGGATTACAAAGATACTTGATTTCAGGTCTTCGTTTGCTTTGATGACATTCAATCTTCTTTTGCAAAGTCTTATTTGTTTATTTTTTTTTATTATATAGCTACATAATCTAAATGGGTTGCCTAAGTGTGCGAGAAGGCACTAAAAATTGAAATATTTGGACAATACTGTCCGAAGGTTAATCTCTCCATTTTGAATGATGATGTGAGATTAGACATGGTTAGGATATCAGTTTAGGGGCGCCTATATCCATGAGATCTAGTCTAGGTATCCGGAGTTCGCTATTGGAAGCAGACAACAGGTTTGAATCCCAGGAACTAACGTCTCTCATGTTTAGATTAAAGAGTGGCTGCAGTAAAAATTTTGGAACCTTTGGGGAGATTCTCGGGACAGTTGGATATCCGGCCTTGAAATACCCTTACCTAAATCGTTGATCTATGTGAGGATTAGTAGAGAACAAATGGATGGCAGGATGCTCGTTCATTGTGTATGGCCTCAGTTATCCGGCTGTGACAATTTATTTGAGCAGTCGGTGTTTGTGTAGTCTATGTGATCCAAAATCAATCATCTTGGAGATGGATTTGTAATTCAGGACCTAAGAAATAAAGCAATAATCGGTCCCAAACCCCGAGATTGATCATGGGAGCTCTTGGCGCATTAATATTGTTAGAAATCTGAAGAGAGTACAGAGATGGATTAAACACATAACACCAAACACTATGTATGTATATGCTGGACTTGGCCTTGCTGTGTTTCTTCGATTATCTTTGATTATTGATTCTTGGTGAACTAGTGGTGAACCAGTGGTGAACCTACTCAGAACTTTCACGCTCTCACGGCCCCAACAACGGCTTTTTGCCTAACAACGGCCTTGGCGTCCCTTCGTTCCTTTGGCGAACTTCGGATGTAAGCTTCATAGATAACTACTACCACAACAAACTTTATATATGCGCAAAGTATTCAGATGCAGAATGGTATACTCATTTTATTTCACAAAGGATAAAACTTTTTACAGAGAGATTCTTTACAGAGATTGACTATCTTCGCATTTATCAGACTTTATGTTGTTTGCAAGGAACAAGCAATACAGAAGGCTACCTGGCGAAAGATAGGCTCTGACTGAGAATAAGACTTGGACACATACACAGACTGGTCGACTCTCTATATGATTTTGCCACTTTAGGTTCACACTAGCGTCAAGCACTGATGCGCAGGCTCCCAAATCACCTAAGGACTTGAGTTCTTCTCCTGATGCAAGCAGATCGGACTGAACATCCGCAGATGCAGAGCAGGAGAGGCACTCGACTCAAACTCTCAAAGACTCAGATAGACTCAAACTCCAAATGTGAATGCCTTTGCAATGAGCCTTACCCTCCTTATATAGGAAGTGAGGGGGGACAAACATCACTGTAGGTCATCCATGAATTGACCTAAAGGTGGATGGAATTATTACTTTTGGATAGTGCTAGGGCAACGTTCGCACAAAGATTCCAGTCCGATGGATGGAATAGTTGCTTTCGGGTAATGCCAAAGCGTCATTTGAACATAGATTCCTATCCGGAAAAGTATATCTTACAGAAGATAACAAAGTGGATGCTTTTAATCTAAGCCCATGAGAAAATAGTGCCGACAAAACAAAGTGGATGCTTTTCGTAAAAGCCCACGGGAAAATATAGACCATAATTTATTTACACTGTGAATGCTTTGGTACAGCAAAGCTCATGAGAAATCTGGTCACAATTAGGCCGTTGTGATCGGTACTTATTACAACATGGATGCTTTTCTCGGGAAGCCCACGAGAACTGTCAAAATACTGTCAATTCGGGAAATCTACCTCTTTTATACAGCATTTCATCCCAGGCTTTTGTATAAATCTTGCGGACAATCATTGGTTTCCCCAAGACAATTTGGTATTGTACTTTGGTTAAAACAAGCCATTCCATATGTTCTCTCATATATTCTTCAAGTGAATTATTATAGGGAGATGACCTATAAGTTGTCCATTCACCTTCTGTCATTTCTTTGACAGTTCTGTAAGGAGCATGAACGCATTCTGCAAGGTTTTGATGATTACATACATTGCAATGGGTTTAAACAATATTGTTCATGCCATACTGGGTCCATTGCGGTCCTGCTTACACCATAATTAGTCCACCAATCTCTGAACCATTTACATTGCTGATATCCTTGATAATGACTAGTGGTACCAAATTTTAATTTGGTGTAGTGGGTTCCTACCTTATCGTCAACATTGAGGAAGTCCCACCAGAGTTGTTTGTAGTATGCAAAATTGTACACTGTATCTGGAAAAATGATCTTGGGATCATTTCTCGGCCACCTAGCCGCAGGTTGAGTCCTGACATGTCCTGGCTCATTCCAGAGGTCTTTTGTCCTGTAGATGCAGACATACCTCTCATGTATTCCTGTGCTGGGTCCACCATGGTACCAGATAGTGGCAATGTCATGAAAATTTTGTTCTAAAGCTCGTTGTGCAATATCAGCATCTCTCCTTGCTTTGTCGTATACCATATCATGAATCCACTTGCCTCCTTTAGGGTACACTTTTCTTTCTGGGACAAAATGTTGGATATCCGTATGAGGCTGTAGGTTGGCATCTAACACCTTTGTGTTTCTAAGTTGCCACGTGGGTTTCCAGTTTCTCTTATATCTTTCCCAGTCTTGGTCATCTGGGATAGTCCTTAAGACTTCTTTTTTCTGGTGCTGGTCCCACTCAGTGATGATCATCATGACATGATTTTTCGTTTCAATATATTCTCTGCCTAGAAAATTAGGAAGATTATTGTCTTTGCCTTTAATATGTTCTACCTGAAAATCAAAGTTTGCAAAAAGAGCTTGCCCTCTGTCAAACTTGGCTTTTCCAGCTTTTTTGATGTCTTTTGTTAACACCTTTTGCAGAGCAGATGCATCAGTTCTCAGAAGAAAAGATTTATTAATAAGATAAACTTCAAACTTACTGATGCAGTTCCATGCTGCCTTGACCTATTTCTCTATTGTGGAGTAATTTAATTCAGCTAGATTCCATACTCTTGATGCAAATTGAACAACTTGTTCTTCTTTTCAAACTTTTTGCTTTAAGACTCCACCCCATCCAACATTACTTGCGTCTGATTCAACAATTTTGTATGCAAGATCATCAGAGACATACAAAATAGGCAAATATTTTACCTCGGCCTTGATGTTCTGAACTGCTTTTGTATGGACTTCTGTCCATTCAGGAGGATTCTTCTTCAATCTTTTGTTTAATATCCTTCTGTCACTGGCACAGTCTTGGTAAAAGTTGCTGACATAGTTGAGGCAACATAAGAACCTTTGCAGTTGGTTCTTGTCTGTGATGACATCTGGAAACTAATTTGCAAACTCTAAAGCATAAACCCCTACTGAAAATTGGTATCAAAGCCCTTGTGTGCAATACCCATGACACTTTGTCAAGTTTAGATGTATCTTGGTGTTGGAACTTGAAAGATGAGGCTCTAGGCTTGCTGGTAGATTATTGTTCTCTTCTCTGAGAGCTTATATTATTTGGTTTCACCAAGGTTACAAATAAATTCCTTGAAGTTCATTCAAATGCTATTTTGAAAGTTACTGGAGTGAAGGACCAGCCCCTTTATTGAGAGGTATATTCATTATCATGTATTAAAAGTGAGGGAAAACTACCTTCTGCACAATGTGTGGCACAAAGAGATGGGATGATCCTGTTATTGCACACTATTTCATTTTGCAGTTGCACACTTGTAAGGATGTTCTCATGATCCTAAAAAATGGGGATGATTGTGGTGTACTCAGTGGTTTTGAATTTTTTTTAAGTCATGCATGGTTGATGTTAGAAATATATTCAGGAAATTTAATTTTCGCGGAGGGGCAGAGAATTATGACTTTCGCGAAACTAGTTTCGCACACCGCGAAGCTAATTTCGTGAAGCTACCTTCGCGCATTGCGAAGCTATTTCACACAGCTACCTTTGCGCACTGTGAAGCTATTTCACACAGCGACCTTCGCACACCGCGAAGCTATTTCACACAACTAACTTCGCGCACCACGAAGCTATTTCCTAGAGTTGGATTTCATGCACCGCGTAGCTATTTCAGAGACTTATGAATAATATTTACGCACGACAACATGAGGAAGCAGGTTTTGGAGCAACACAATAAAAACTTAGTATTGAATTCTAAAACATGAAATACATTTACATGAGACTGCCGCTCATTCACCCAAGTAAAATAAAAGTTTTACAGTGATTTAAACTTACACAGAATAACACACCGTAAAATAGAGTAACTGTTGTTTTCACGCGCCCACCAAAATTTGCTCCACCATTTTCTCCATAGAGACTTGCGCTCTTTTCTTTTTCCCTCTTACTCTCTAACCTCTCTACATAGTCAAAATGAATTTTATATTCATATTTAACTCAACGTACAATTTTATATCTAATTCATGACAAAGCAAAATAATTAATGTGATGTTGTTGTTGAGTGTGTTCAGAATCGCGCAGGCATTTCTGGAGTGTGGGCAATGGTCGTTGAATGAATTCTTGCCCATATCTGTTTACCAAAGTACATTAACTTCTTTAAATGCCTTTGTTGAGTTTCTAAATGGTTCGCGTCTGGCTTCAGTCCTTCTATCTTCAAACAGAGACGCAACCTGCAAAATACGTCTGACAACTATGGCTTCTGTCAGGCTGTTTATTGCAGTGGTTGGGATTATTATTTCCAACACTCCCCCTTAATCACAATTGTCGCCATTGAAAATTCCCAAATAGTTTCTGAGATAAACAAAACTTTCACATGCCAATGGCTTTGTGAAGATGTCAGCAAATTGTTCCTGTGACCTACAGTGCTGCAACACAATTTCATCATTGTTAATCAACTCTCTAATAAAATTATATTTAGCATCATATGCTTGGTCCTCTTGTGGAAGACAAAATTATTTGACAATGCAATCGCTGAGGTGTTGTCGCAGAAAATAGTTGTAGCGCCCTCTCGGTCATGACGAAGATCCCTCAACATCCTTCTCAACCAAACTGCCCGACACGCTACTGCTGTTGTTGTGACATATTCAGCTTCTGTTGTTGATAGTGACACTATTGGCTGCTTCTTGGAGGCCCATGAAATGGCTCCAAAACCCAAATGAAAAACATATCCTGATGTGCTCTTTCTGTCATCGACATTGCCTACCCAATCACTGTCAATGTAACCAACCAGCCTAACATCACTTGTTGTTGTGTACAAAACGCCATACTGTTTTGTCCCATTAATATACCTTAGAATCGTTTTCGCTGCTTTCCAATGTGTTTCTTTGGGTGTCTCCATGAACCTTGACACCAAACTCACTGCATGCATTATATCTGGCATAGTGGCGGTCAAATACATCAGGCTGCCTATCATGCTTTTGTATAATGTCGGATTGACATTGCTGCTGCAATCTCCTTTGCTCAACTTCAACACTATGACAGTTGGAGTTGGTGCGGACTTGCTGTTCTACATTTTAAACCTCTCCAAAATTTATGTCACATACTTTGCTTGAGAGATAAAAATTCCATTTTTTGTTTGCTTCACTTCTATGCCCAAAAAATATCTTAACAATCCCAAGTCAATCATTTCAAATTCACTCTTCATGACTTGTTTGAAATCAGCGATGAGGAAATCATCGCTGCCTGTAAAAATCAAATCATCTACATATAAGACGACAATGAGAATCTTACCTTTGCTCTCTGTGATGTAGAGAGTAGGCTCACCGTCACATTTGTCGAAACCATTGTCCAACAAGTAAGCATCTATCCTGTTGTACAATGTGCGTGGTGCTTGCTTCAACCCATAAAGAGCTTTCTTCAATCGATATACTTTGTCTTCTTGGCCTTCAATCTCATAATCAAGCAGTTGCGCGACATACACTTCCTCTTTCAGCACTCCATTCAAGAACGCTGACTTTACGTCCATCTAATACACTGTCCATTTATGTTGCGCGGCAATCGCCACAACTGCGCGCACTGTCTCCATTCACGCGATTGGCGCAAACGTCTCCGTGTAATCTCTTCCATGCTGCTGCTTATATCCTTTGACAACTAGCCTTGCTTTGTGCCTTTCAATCTTTCCCTCAATGTTGCTTTTGGTCTTATAGACCCACTTTACCCCAACAACATGTTTTCCTTTCGTAAGGCTCACTAACTCCCATGTGTCATTCCTTTCTATTGTTTCTATTTATTCCTCCATTACCACAACCCATTTTTTTTCTTTGACTACATCTTCAAAGTGGATTGGGTCGTCTACATGACAAAATAATGCAAATAAGGAATTCAGACCTGCGCTACTATCAACTTCATCTTGCTCATAAATTTCATTTAAATTTCTGAATTTTGCCTTCTTGTGCTTGCTGAAGATGGGCTTGATATGTCACTTGGTGTCGCACTTTGCGGTGTGCTTGGAG